>KN478459.1:0-16686 GCA_000787095.1 Periophthalmodon schlosseri
TCAGGTAGGCTACGCACTGTGCGCGTGCACAAACACTTTTGTCTGTGTCCGTGCGCGGCCACGCCTGCTCGCGTGTTTGTGAATGAGACACATGTAGATAAAGATAGCGGTGTTGAGCTTTGGGAAAGAAGCGGCAGCCTGTTGTTGTGGCGCTTCATGTGGTAGCGCGCGCACGCAGCTCGCACGCGCACACACCTGTTCCGTGTTGCAGCGGTGTCTTGTCCGCGGACAGTGGACACTATGCGGACTGTGAGCGGTCTGTGAGAGGTCTGTGAGCGCTGTAGGACTGTTGATGCTGCGTGTGAGCGCTGTATGGACGTGTGATCTGAGGCTGTGGAAGAGGACACATCTCCGCAGACGGCAGCCTCCTCTCTGCGCTCTGCTTAATTTGATTACGGACAACCTGTTAGCATGGTAGCTGCGTCTCCATGAGGATGCCAGGCAGGCTTCTAGAGCCATCCACAGGTGAGACATGTTCAGTGTTTTACAAAGAGGCAGAGGGAGCAGGAGCAGAGGAGACTGCTGCAGTGGAGGACAATTTAATAAGCGCTGTCTGACAGTGTCCGTGCGCAGGGAACATGAGAGCCTCGCGCTGTCTCTGTCTCACATTCAAACTTAGACATAAATCCTTTGACACTGGATGTAGGCTCTAGGGGTGTGAGGTAGAAGAGCTAAAATTAGACTACAGACAATATTTAAGGCTCAAACTGTGTGATTTCAGAGATGTGTTCATGAGTTATGACTTGTTGCTGATCTTACTTAAATAACTCATAATGACAAACAGCGTTGCCAATGACAGGCCCAGTAGCAGTAGAGGTGGGCGTATTAGTTTTAGCTTCATCATAGAGGTTAGAAATATTAGGCTAATCTGTAGGGTTGTTTATATGTAAATTAATAAAGATCCGTCATTGCAAATTATAGAGAGAATCATTATGTTGTCTCCAAATGAACATATTTGAGTTCAGATTTACCCAACCTGTTCAAACTTTGACATCGCTGAAATACTTTTTGGAGCAGGGAGTTGCTTTCCACATGAAGAGAGGGCACATCAAAACTCATGCTTAATTAAACACGTTGAAGGTCTTGAGCCAGGATCTGCCCTGAAAAAGAGATCAGATAGACAGTTGAACTATCCTGTTTAAAGGTCCTATATTACACAAAATCTGTGTAATCCCTCAGTCGCCCAGGAGGTTCCATAGTGGTCCATGGGCGTGTACTAGTCTATGTGTCTTATACTTGTTCTGATTCAGCTCAAGATCATTCTAAAGATATTCAGGAAAGATTCATTTCTGTCCTGTGAATGTGACTTTTTTACTATCGGTACTGCTCAAATGAGTATCTAGATTCAGTACTAGCTTTAGTATCGATTAGTATCTGATTTTCGATACTTTTGACAACCCCAGTATGGACAGCTTTTGTTGGGGAATTGAACCCATGACCTTCTCTCTATTTTCTCTTCTCTGATTTATGTTGCGCTGTACAAGCGTCACATGCTGCTGAGTATTTAAACACCATATACGGATTTTAGTAGCGAAAAACGTGGATTTAGTGTTCTGTTCCGCTTTAACTTGATGCTTGTTTTTGCAGTGTGTCTTGCCCAAGGACACTATGCCATGTGAGTAGCAGGAATAGAATTGCCAACGTGGTTAGTGGGTAAATGACCCTACCAACAGGCCCAAGGTTAAGGTTTGGGTCTTTCACAAGTATAAGACACATAGACTAGTATAAACCCATGGACCACTATGGAACCTACTGGACGACTGAGGGATTACACAGATATAAGGCCACATGGGAATAGAAAAGAAAGTACTATTATTTAATGTTGAAAATCGCATTCTGTCGTCTAAAGAAAGTGTTTTTTATTATCGTGGTATCAGAATCGGTATCGAGTCTATTCCTAGAGTTTGAAATTTTAGTACCGTGACTAGTGTCTACTGAACGTGCCACAGTGTAAAGCCTCTGCCAGCCTGAAGCTACAGTTAATATTAAAGCATCATGAATCTATTGCTTCAAACCTTTTTACCACACAATACAACTCCGCTTTCCAAAATAATGAACTACACTACACCCCCCACCTCTACCGTTGCGCACATTTAATGCATTAATCTACCGCAACCGAAAGACACTAAAATCTCCCAAAGGCCACATGCTTAAAGTGTATGACAGGTTAGACTATACATTTCTCTAAAACATATTAACGTCATTGAATTTAAGATTTTACAACAAAAAAATGCTTACATTTTTCTGTTTTTTTTTTTTGTGTTTTTCGTTTTGGTGAAGTTTATAATTTTATAGAGGTAATTCCATAAGTATTACACCTAAGCCTGTTATGATAATTACTACATCGACTTATTGTTCGAACAAAGGTAGGTCAGTTGGAAGAGTCCGTGTCCACTGATCTGAAGGTTGGTGGTTCGAATCCTACTCTCGACCTGAAACATCATTGGTAAAGAGGTCAGATCCATTGACTCACAGGTTGGCGGTGCAATTCCATCTTGCGCAAATGAATACCGTGAATACTTAGCCCATCTCGCCCCCAGTGTCTGCGTACGCTGGTGTGAGAATGTGCGTGTGAATGGGTGAGTTGTTCCTTGATGTGAAGAGCTTTGAGTGCCTTGAAGGTGGAAAAGCGTTACATAAAAATGTGACCATTTACCAGTATTTTTTTGGGGTCAATATTTTATCGTCTGTTTTTTTGGCTATACAATAAGATTTAAGCTTTAGAAGTTTGAAGTAATAACTTCTTTGACTCATTACAGATGCAAACTTAAGTGTTTCATTCATTTATTCGTTTATTGCAGCTCATGTTTTTTAACAATATTGTAGATTTAAAATAGTTTTTGTGGTTTAAATCTGCTCTTGGGTTTTTATGTCAGTGGCATAAATTAGTTTCAGTATTATCGTTTGTCGTCTATATTTACTTCAGCTAGATATCAAACTTCAAAATCTGTTATCGTGACAGGACTAGTTACACCTAGCAACCAAGGGCCAAAACATGTCTAAATTACACAATCGTTATGATTAGACTAATCAAAATAAATGACAACACACTTATTTTGTTAAATGAAGGTTTAAACTATCAGAAAAATGTGCACACTGCACGTAAATGCCCTCTGCATTTTGGATGTAATTTCTATGTTAATGAGACAGGTAGAGTGAGTGTGTTTTAAAACTCAGCACTACTTCCTTTGTATTTTTGCCCACAAACTGCAATTTAACTTATGTAAAACGATGATAAATATTTACTCATATGGTGGTATATAATGGTCACATTTTTATACAGCGCTTTTCCACCTTCAAGACACTCAAAGCGCTTTACATCAAGGAACCACTCACCCATTCACACACACATTCACACACCAGTGTACGCAGACACGGGGGGTTAAGTGTCTTGCCCAACGACACAACAACACAACAGCATTCATCTGTGGGAGCTGGAATCGCACCACCAACCTGTGTTTCTATGGATCTAACCGCTCAACCAATGATGTTTACGTCGAGGGATCGGGATTCGAACTGCCAACCCTCGGATCAGTGGACAAAAGCTCTACCGATTGAGCCACTGTCCGTCATGCACACTTTAAGTACCCGGCAAAGCTCCATTAGCTAGTATTCCGATACACCCTCGTCTTCTTATCTACGCTTGGATATTTGCTAGTATCACTGTTACATCTTATTGGCTAATTAGACAGGACTTGGCTACGCTGGTGGATTTTTGAGGTACTTTGAACAAAACACTTGTGACAGAACATGTCCGATAAGGGGTTGGGTTGCAGCATGAAACCGTAACTCAATAGGCGTCCCGGTGATGGTTGAATTGGGTCCAGTCGTGCTTCCATTGTAGAGGGCTGTGTAAGTACTCTAATGCCTGCCACTTAAAAGTAGCACTGCGGGGACGCGGGCTACATAAACGCTAATGGATAGTGAACAAGGCGCGTTTTTGTTCGTTAAGAGTGATTAATGCTTTTGCGAAGGTGTTTGTCAGATTTGGCGGTAATCCAGGTCATGGTAAACTTTGAAAGGGGTGGGTGCAGATCGGTAAAGGTGTGAAGAGATTTGGAATTGGAAGTTGAGATGTAGTACGTTGTCACGATACTAAAATTTCAAAGTCGATTTCAATACTGAGAAATAAACTCGATACTCAATACTGATACCACGATGATGATAAAAAAAACTCTTTCTTTATAGAAATAGAATGTGATTTTCCACATTAAATGGTAGTACTTTGTTTTCTCTTCCCATGTGGCCTTATATCTGTGTAATCCCTCAGTCGTCCAGTAGGTTCCATAGTGGTCCATGGTCATATACTAGTCTATGTGTATTATAATTAGTATCGATTCGATACTTTTGACAACCCCAGTATGTTGTTTGTGATGTTTTTATTAGAATATTGAGAAGCATGTTTTTTGCATTTCCAACCACAAATGTGGGTAGTACGTGATTATGTTTACTTGAGTCACTTTCAATAAAATTGTACTTCTCAGAGCAGTTTGCAGAGACCGTGCACCAATTTGAGTAATATATTTTATTTAATAATAATGCATCAATGCATCAGATTTCTTTGGACACTCAAAGACCCTTTACGTGCATTATTCATTCACCACATTCGGTGGTGGTAAGATACTATTGTAGCCACAGCTGCCCTGGGGTAGACTGACTGAAGCGAGCCTGCCAATCTGCACCATCGGCCCCTCCAACCACCACCAACATTCACACACACACACATCACATTCATACTAAACAATGTGGGTGAAGTGCTTGCCTAAAGACACAACAACTGCCACTGGCGCCCCACTGTGGCACCTGATATTTCCAGCAATGTCCGATCCAAGTAATAACGAGGCCCAGCTCTGCTTAGGTTTTGAGATCAGATGAGATCAGGCTTTCACAAGGTTTGGCTCAAAGTAACAGTACTCTTACATGAGTAAACGTGTAGGTTACTTTTCCCACTGTGAGTGAGTCTACAAATGACAAAGCTTTATGTCGACAACATGAAATGATCTGAACGTGTGTTTCTTGCAGCGCTCCTTCAGATATAATGTAGCTTTTCTACAGTTTTTCTTTTTTTGTGTCTATCCTTTGAAAATACTAGATTATGTGCATCATTTAATCTTCTATCCTTCCACTTACATTAACTTCAGATTATAAATCAGATATTACGTCCAGACAATTACCCTTACTTGAATTTCTTGCTTGAGTTACCTTCTACATCTACTTGAGTAATATCATTTTGAACTAACTGTAACGTTGCTGCTCGCTCTTGAAAATACCTCTACTCATTTCTCTACATTTTATTTCCAGAACATCCTGAATGATACTTAATGTGTGTGATAAGTAGAGCTGTAGTCTTTTAGTTGGTCAGTCGATGAATCGGTTGATGGAGTCTTAGTCGACCAAAATTTATACGAGTTGATTAATCACTTTAGTTAGATTTAAGGATTTTTATGGGACAACAGCAGCAACAGCAAGATAATGTAGTGAGTTAGCTGAAGATTTGGAAGTAGTACTTTACTGTATACATAGTTGATTTAGCATGAACTCCGTGCAGGTATAGTCTTGTGAGTGCAGTTTGGGATACGTAATAGTTTTAAGAGCTTTTGCCGCGCTCCCTTTTCAATTGACGAATCGATCAGCAGCACGTCTTTAGCGGACCAAGAATTTCTTTAATCGACTACAGCCCTAGTAATAAGTAAATCTCAACACGTTGCTAAATGCAGTTTATGTTCAACTTAAAGTGTTTTCATTAGCTGCTTCATTATACTGGGTAAAGGAAGTAAGCTGGTTGTGGTTAGTGTTACAGTGACGGCAAAACTCCGCTCTGGCCTCTGAGATTTGTGAAAAGCGCTTATAAACTCATCACTGTGAATAATTAGAATATTCGAAATGTGTTAGGAAAGTGAGGAATAACTTTGGACCACGGCAAACCGTTTAATAGGCCTAACGCATTCCGGCTGCAGCTCTGTCTTTTAATGAAACGGTCTATTTAAAAACTGGGATTATCCTGCTTTATTTTAATCTTAATCAGTGGCATGAAGTACTTTCCATATCATCGTTTATCGCAGTATTTCTCTGTAGCGACGTATCGTGCTTCAAATTTTGTTATCGTGACAGGCCTACGGTTTAAGATGATGAGTTCTGTTTTTCACGTTTTTATCACGGCGCCTTTGAGTATCTCTGACATACCTGCTTGCGTGAGTGTACTAGTTTATATTTGCTCATTTTTGTGTTTTTCTTTTCTTCTCCCATCTCCCAAAATGAACCAGAAGGCCAAGGTAACAGGACTGACGCTGTAAGCTTGGATTGACCTCAGTCGGAACAATCGATGACGACAGATCTGCTTATGGAGTGTGATTGAATAGTGGACGTGTGCCAGGAGAAACATTGTGTTGATTTAAATTTTGCCTATCAGTCATCCTCGAGCTGCCGTAACCGTCCAGGCCTTTGTTTCACTCTCATTAGAGCCATCGGCGCTTCGGCCTTCCAAACCCGAGAGGCCAGAACACGCGACTGCCGGACTGCTTTATTGTTGATGCAAGTCTCGGCCAAGTCGGGCACTTTTGTCCTTGGAACGCCTCCGTGTAATTCCCGTAGTCACTGGAAACCTGAAATGACGTTGCAAGATCTGCTTTTTATAATGAGCTCATATCATGGGGCGACGGTGGCTCAGTTGGTAGAGCGTTTGTCCGTTGATCTGAAAGCTGCCGGTTCAAATCCCGCTCTCGATGTTAACATCATTGGTTGAGCAGGCAACCCACAGGTTGGGTCAGGGGATCTTGCTCACTTGCACAACGTCAACTTGTTTAAAGGTGCACTATGTAACTTTTCTAGTGGCTGGTCCACCACCTGCTTGTCTCTTTAAAGATGTTATTGCCTTGCCTGGAATGATCCGCAGTATAGCAATACTCAATCTTTGTCTACTACTTTCTACATTTTCGATACATACGAAAGACATCAAATATATGGAGCAAGATGTATGGAATTATGTAGTAAAGAAAAAAAGTGAAATAACTCTTCTAAATGTTTTTTTTTTTAATTTTAGATTCAAATCCTCAAAGTGTCCACCCTTTGCTTTGTCGACAGAGCTGCAAGTCCTTGGCCTTCTCTCAGTGATCTTCCTGATGAAGTCTCCTGAAATGGTTTTCACTTTACAGATGTGTCTTATCAGTGTCAAGAAATGCCAAGCAGTGATCAAAGCAAAGGGTGGCTATTAAAAACAAAAAAACAAGTTTGGAGTTATTATGAGTTTATTTTCTGTTTACTACATTTCAGGAGGGTCCATCCATAGGTTTGATGCCTTCAGGCCTTAATTCTACCTTTAGCACACATGTATATCTGTGCATTACTTTATGCATGTGCTTTGTGAGGACTGCACTAAACTTAGAACAAACTAAATGTTTCATAACTTGTGATGCTGGCTGCACTGAGTAAAAGCACAGGATCTGTATGTAGTCTTATGGCTACATTCCTCTTGCCTGGGATCCAGAACACACGCTTCTTCAACACTTTACGAAGATGTGAGTCTGGTCACCACTGAATCTACCCGTTTTCAAATGGGCGTGATTGACAGGTGGATTAGCCAATCAGGGACACGCATGGTCCATCCATATCGGAAATAGTGATGGGACTTTCGGCTCTTTTAGGGGATCCGAATCTTTTGGATCCATTCAAAACTGTTATTATGATGCCAAATATGTTTTTTTTTTGTATACAAATCTCTCACTTGTGCCGCCTGCTCTGCCTCTGAGCTGATTCTTGTGTTGGTGGAGCACTAATCAGTTTAAAAATGCGTAAAAATTAAATAGAAAAAGATTTGGTTCTTTTAAAAAAATGAGATCCAGTTCCAACCATTCACGTTAAGGAACCGTTCAAAAGAGCCGACTCAGTCACGAATGTCACATCACTAACTGGAAATAATAAAGGAAAAAAAAATATCGGGGCTGAAAAATGTGGCAGATTTCTGCAGAATCAATGAGCGAAGCACTAAACTGTTAATCTGAGGTGAGAGAAATGTAATTTTGTTTGTAAATCACAGGAGACCAATGAGCTCCTTCGTTTCACACGTCACTGAAAAGAGCGAATCTGATTGAATGATCACGTTTGACTGGGCTTGAGATGCAACGGAGGACACTGGGACCAGACTGATATCAGTCTGTATAAAAATACAGCTAGAGATCATTCTGGATTCTTAAAAATCTCCATCAGTCTCCACAATGATTCTTCTTTATCCTACTTTGTTGTAGGATTGTCAAAAGTAGTGAAAATCGGATACTAATCGAAACTAAAATGAGTATCTAAACTAGATACTCATTTTGAGCAAGTATCGATATTATCATAAAGTTTTATCCTGATTTTGAGCTCTATCAGAACAAAGACTTCATGTTAAGATAAAGGAAGTACTATTATTTTGTATATGAAAATTACACTGTATTACTAAAAAAGGAGATCGTAATCGGTATCGAGCATTGAGCGAATTTGTATCGTGACAACACTGCTTTGTTGACCAACCATCTTTCCACCGTCTTTTCAACACTTTTCAACCCGCCCAACCCACACCTCCACTCTCGCCTGGAACAATAAAATACCACTCCGCTCCCAGCTCCAGCCTCCAGGCCCCACATCCTCCCAGGGCCGTGTGACGAAGGAGTGGTCCGAGCAGGAGATCTCAGATAAGGCTAACAATGTGCCCCCAACCAAGCTATCCCCTTCCACTGTAGCGCAGCTGGCAAAGCAGAGCAGACCGTAAGTACCAACACGAGGCGCTCTTAATAATTGATGCCTGTTTTGCCCACTTTGAATGTGGCATAGAAGGGCTGAAATAGATTTGTGTGTGCTGTTGCCATGGAGAACCGGGCTGGTGCAAACTGGGGATTTGGGAGGTAAAGTATTCTTGATTTATACACATATGCAAAATTGAGTTTTTAATCATTTACCCACTCAAAGTTGTATTTAGTAATGTTTGAGTCATCTCCTGTACTTACTAAGTTCTCTTTCTTTTCCTTATATGTGGTTATTTTTTGGCTTTACGATAAGATTTAAGCCGTTAAATTAATTACTAATTATTAACTATGACTCATTACAGGTGCAAACTAAGTAGTAAAGTGTTTCATTCTGCTGTTTATTTATGGCAGCTCATGATTTTTTAACAATATTATAGATTTAGAATAGTTTTTGTGGTTTAAATCTGCTCTTGGGTTTTTGTGTCAGTGGCATAAATTAGTGTCAATATTATCGTTTAGCGACTATATTTACTTCAGCAAAATATCGCTCTTCAAAATATGTTATTGTGACAGGACTACTTATATCTGCCGTCCATACACAGGAACATCAGTATGTTTTCTTACATTTTTACAGTGGCTACTGTGTGGTACTGTTGGTTTTTACGGTTATTTACTGTAAAACCAACAGTACTCTTACTTGAGTAAAAGTTTTGATTACTCTTCTCAGCGACAAAAGCTTTATGTCGACAATATGAAATGATTAGAACGTGTGTGTTTCTTGCACTGCTCCTTCAGATATAATGTAGTGTTTCTCATTTTTGTGTTTCTCCTTTGAAAATACCAGATTTTGTGCATTATTATTATTATTATGTATGTATTTGTGCAAATTATACATCAGATGTTACGTCCCGACAGTTACTCTTTAAGTTACTCTTACTTAAGTAATTTCTTGAACCACTACTTTGTACTTCTACTCTTACTTGACAACAGTTTTTGGCTATTCTACCCACCGCTGCTGACAATGAACTTGACAGTTTTGCATTTTAAACATTTTAATGTCAACCAGGCTAAAGAAAATACAGTTCATTCTGTTACTGATGCAGCTCGATGTGGACGTGTCTTGCCCAAGGATAACAAAGGCAGTAGTATGAGGTTAAGTGGGAAGCGATCTGTGAAACCTATTGCCGACTATCTTGGAATTATACTATATATCATAGACCTTTATGTAAACATCAAATTTTAGCTGATATTATTTCTGTTGTTTTACCGTTCCGTTGGATCATTTCTTTGGGCGTACTGTATGTTTGTTTTTTTTTGTTACGTCATACTTTCTGAATTTGTTGTTACTTGGGGATATCAGGTATGGTTTACTTATTGCAACGTTTGTTAGACCATTAAAAAGTCTAACATATGAAAAATGTGATTGACGTGAGTTAGGTTTTGACACACCTTCACTTTCAGTGTTTTTTTTTTTATGTTTACTACTGCTACATTTTAGACACACACAGAAGACATCAGATATATGAAGCAAGATATATGGAATTATGTAGCAAAGAAAAAAAAAAAAAAAATTCACTAAATTAAGTGTTTTATATGTTATATTCAAATCCTCAAAGTATCCACCCTTTGCTTTGTCGACAGCACTGCAAACCCTTGACCTTGAGGGTAGCTATTTAAAAAAAAACCAGTCCAAACTTTTGACTGGTAGTGCCTACATTGTGTGAATGTAACATTGTGGTAAGTATGTTCAATGTAAAAGCCGTATGGGCAAACAGACCATTTCCTTTCCTCGTGCTGAGAACATCCCCTGTCCTCTACTGTTACTTCCTCAAAGTTCAGCGGCACCAATCCATCATAACTGTGAGGGCACTGCTGCGGTTTCTCGGACTTTGGCTAAAGCTTAAAGTGCCCATATTACACTATTTTCTGATCTAAGTTATAACGTTGTTTCTTCATCACAAACAGACCTGGAGTTGTGTTTTGTTTCATTCACACGTTTAAAACACAAACCCTGCATTTTTAGGCTGAGTTCTTCTCTCAAACGGAAAACACTCTGTTCTACTTAGTGATGTCATGTGGTAATACAGGACGTGCTCCACTGTGTTTCTAATCTCCATACACCTTCACTGGAATCATTTGGATGATTATAGATATATGCAAAATTGAGCTTTTATCCGTGTTAGAATTAAATACGCAAAGCCGTATTTAGTAATGTTTGAGTAACCTTTATTGTTTTGCATTCAAGTTGGCATTGCTCAGAAAATTCCTGTTTTCGCCGTGCCGTACACTAATCTATTTTTCACAGGGTGGCAGGGGAAGCGAGGCCTCTGATTAGCTGCGTTGTTCCTGCCTTGCTGTAGGCCTGTGTTAGCTTAAGGTTAGGCATTGGCTGGAAATGCCTAAGGTTAGGGAAAAGGGTTGGGCTAATCAGCAAAGACCTTGTCAGTCACAAGCCAATCAGAGACCGGGCTTCCCCTGCTTCTCTGCCAAAAACAACTTCGCAGCCTGTACTTACTAAGTTCAAATTTTTTTTTTCTTAAACAGTGATACACGTAGGATTCAGCAGTGTTGCTTCACCAAAAAAAAACAGCATACAGTAACTGCTCCCATGCTTGCTACCATAGGGGGCGTCAGTAGACCCGTCATGATAACAAATTTTGAAGCATGGTATATTAAAATTACTTTATGCCGCTGATACAATAACAATAACGCAAGACAATCCCAGTAAACCATTTTTAAATAGATAGTATCATTAAGTGGCATCAGCTGCAAAAAAATTCATAGCAGAATGAAGCAGTAATTAGTCACAGAAGTTACTTTTTCAACTCTCTACAACTCAAATCTGATCCTTTTACAACAAAAAAAACCAAAATACAGTGATTATTATGACAGGCCTAGGCGTTAGGATGGTCTGGCAGTGCAGCAGTTTGTTGTGATGCTGTTTAAGGTGACGAACTTGTTTCTTTCATTAAGTTGTTTTTGTTTTGACAAATGTTGTTTTATCCAATAGACTCTCTGGAGCAAAACATTCCATTTATCCCGTACAGAGACTTGCGTGGTAAGGAAGTTCCTCAGTATTACAGTACAGTTAAAGTATCTACAGTGTCTTTCAGTGCTATGATCTTTTAAATAGTTTTTCAGTAATGTTTTTCCAGTCTGATTTATGCAGATGTCTCTCTAGTGTCCTTTTATATACCGCTTTTTAACTTGATTAAGGATGCAGCAATATTCTTATGCAATTCCAGTATTACAGTGGTGCTCTCATTGGTGTTGGCTTGTTTCCTGGAAGAAAAAGCATTTGAATCCCTGCAAAGTCCCTTTGGCCTTCACAGTGCATTCATATTAGCCATTCATCTTAGTCAAATAGTGTTTTAGTGATGTGCAGTTTGTACAGCTTTGAAACCAGCTCAGCGATCTATGGAATTCAAACAATGTATGTAATGTAATACGAATGCACCTTTGTGGCCCATTTTACATCGACTCTGACTTTGACTTGAGCCTTAACCACAACATTTGAGAACATTTCTGTGGAATTGCAAAAAAAAAAAAAAAAAGTAAATACATAAATAAATAATAAACAATAAATAATTATATATATATTTTGTCAATATTGCCCACAGCTATGGAGCTCAACAGTGACAGCCTGCTCAGATTCCTGGAAGTAAATTTTCCATTAATTTTTCCCATAAACTTTCCCAAAAATCAAATCGCATTGCGGAGGCTAACTAGCTATATGCTAACTAATATCCAACGCATGTTTTAATTCCAAAAAGCACATTTAAAACATAAGATTCACCAAAATGTTTTAATAACTTGCCGGTTTATACATTTTCAGAAACAGATTTTAGATTTTTTTTTTTTTTTCAGAAAGTTTATGAGAAAAGTTAATGGGAAATTTAATTCTGGAACTGCGGCGGTCACTGTTGAGCTCCGTAGCAATTAAAACTATCGTAACGCATATCGGGAAGGTGTATGCAACACTTCCTGGATCATCACCCAATGACATCACAAAGTGGGACCAAGTGTTTTGAAGTCGGGACTGGAAAACACAGAGCAAATATGTAAGATTTCTCAAACATGCACAAATGAAATAAACCACAACTCCAGGTATGTTTTGAAAATAACATCATAACTTAACAAGTGACTTAACCATTTATGATTTTGCTTGAAATGTTGCCTAATTTTCCATAATTTCACAGTTTAGGTCAAGTTTCCCATTTTAATTCCTTGTTAGACATGGGCAGCAGATACATAGGCCCTACGTAGAGGCCAATTTCATACTCAGAAATGAACCTTTCCTGAATATCTTTAGAATGATCTTGAGCTGTATCAGAACAGGTATAAGACACATAGACTAGTACACGCCCATGGACCACTATGGAACCTGGGCCTGTCACAATAACAAGTTTTGAAGTTCGATATCTTGCTGAAGTAAATATAGACGATATTGCAACTAATTTATGCAAGTGACACAATAACTGAAGAGCAAGTTTAAACCACATAAACTATTCTAAATCCACAATATTGTTAAAAAAAATTATGAGCAGCAATAAATAAACAGCAAAATGAAACACTCTAGTACTTAGTTTGCATCTGTAACGAGTCAAGTTATTAATTCAACCTTCTATGGCTTAAATCTTATAATACTGCCAAAAAATAACCAAAAAATTCCACAATAGTGCAAAGAAAAAGTACACACAATAAATACTGACCCCAAAATAATTCCCAGCTTTTGTATATTGAACGATAAGTCGATATAGTAATTATCGTGACAGGCCCAATGGAACCTACCTGGACGACTGAGGCCACACGGTGATATAAAAGAAAGTACTACCATTTAATGTTGAAAATCATTTTCTATTGTCTAAATAAAAAGTGTTTTTATTATCATTGTGGTATCGGAAACGGTATTGAGCGTCGAGTCTATTCCTTAGTATCGAAATAGAGTTTGAAATGTTTGTATCGTGACAACACTGCTACGTTTTAGTGAAGCAGCACTGTAACCTGCCCCGTGCACTTCTGTGCGGGTACGTTGTGTCGCGCGCCCCGTACCGTCGCCGTGTAGAGTTGCCGGAGCGTCTCGTCTGAGTGCGTCCGCACACAGAAGAAGCCGCGCTGGATTGAATTACTCTCAGTCCAGTGAAACACAAAGGCGGGTGAAAGCATGTTGGGGCTTTCCTTAACGTCTCACTGCATGTGCCCACGTCTCCTGAAGCACTCTGGGACCTGACCATTGGCCTCTCATCATGTTTCTATTCACTAATGTGTGTAGCTAGTAAGGTTGTCAAAAGTATCGTATCGTAAATTCAATTGGAGAACGAAGTAAGTACATAGCAGTGGGTGTGGACCGGTGGCGGTGAAAACGGGGTAAATAGGCAAAATGGGGTCTTGTAAAGTAAGGCAAGCATGATTAGTCAAACATGCTTGCCCTACTTTACAAAGATGTGAGTCTGGTCACTGGTGAATCTCCCCGTTTTCAGAACGGCGTGACTGACAGGTGGATTAGCCAATCAGGGACAGGCATGGTCCGTTCATATCGGAAAAAATAAAGGAAAAAAAAAATATCACGGGACTGAAAAACATTGCGGATTTCTGTAGAGACAATAAGCGAAGCACTAAACTCTGTTAATCTGAGGTGAGCGGAATGTCATTTTGTTTGGAAGTCATAGGTGACCAATGAGCTCCTTTGTTTCACATGAGTCACCATTGCGGATTTCTGTAGAGGACAATAAGCAAGCACTAAACTCTGTTAATCTGAGGTGAGCGGAATGTCATTTTGTTTGGAAGTCATAGGTGACCAATGAGCTCCTTTGTTTCACATGAGTCACTGAAAAAAAAACAAATCTGATTGCACGATCACGTTTGACCGGGTTTGAGACGCAGTGGAGGACACTGGGACCAGACTGATGTCAATCTGTATAAAAAATACAGAGAGAGATCATTCTGGATTTGCCAGGCAACACACATGCATGAATCTCACTAAATAAAACTTTGAGTGGGTAAATGAGAAGGGTTTAAAAGCTCTAAAAAGTCTATTTTGCACAATAGGCCCGCTTAAAAAACGTAAGGTAAACAAGGTAAAATGAAGCATTGCACTTTGTCACTCTCCTGTTGGACCTCACATGTTTCTACTCACTAATGCGTGTACCAGCTATACTATACTATATCTGTTTTCCCCTCTGTGACGTGGCGTCGCGTGCCAAGCCTTCAGACGCTGCTCTTAGCTTAATAAATGACCACAACTCATTTATATGGTAATTCTTGGGCGATCTTAGCCAAGAAGTGCCAGCCATATAATGTATCACGGCCGTGCATATACTTTATGGCTAATTAGCTTATTGATCTGCGGCTGGCACCATCACAACACGCTACTATGAGTAATGCGACGCTAAGCACATATTTGTTGTGCATTACACTGCGAAGAGGCGCCTGCTACTCCTATATCCAACGCTGATGGTTACATACGTGTCCCGCGCAGTGGTGGAAGGTAACGTAGTAAAAGAAGTAAAGTACTGTACTTTACTTAAGTACATTTTACAGTGGATACTTTTTACTTTTACTTCACTACATTTGAGAGGAGGTATCTGTACTTTCTACTCCACTACATTTTTGAACTAGAAAGTAAAAAGTACGTTTCATATGATTTGAGAGGTTATTTTTACCATGTTCGTGGTAACATTGTGACTAGTTTTTGAGTTCAAGCTTCGCCTTTGAGCAAATAAATACACAAAATTCATAAGAAAAATTAAGAAACTGATTGATATTGTTTCTGTTGACCAGAATATGTATAATTATTATTATTTTTTTTTTATAAATATCCCTACAAATTAACACACACTTGTCTGAAATACTTTTACTTTTACTGTTAAAGTACATTTTTAAACTGGTACTTTAATACTTAAGTAGATTTTTTCATGTGATACTTACTTGAGTAACCTCTATAGCTGTACTTTTACTTAAGTAGCAAAATTGAGTACTTCATACACCAATGGTCCTGCATGTGGAATTTCAAGTATGTTGCTGGTGGCTGTATATTTTTTCATGTTGTTACAATGTCAAAACCTGTTAATTAATTGGTTGCACCTATGTTATAATTGTACTGTATAATTTGCATGTATTTGAGCAAAATTGGCCTTGCACCAGTACAGATATATTGTATAAGCAGGTCAAAATAAGTCTGCTGTGTACTGTCTGCCTTTAATAATAAGGCGTTTTAGTGTTGGAAGTAACAGGAAGCAGGGGCGTCGGACTGGGGGGGTAAAGGGTACTGTTTACCCAGGGCCCAGTGCAGGGAGGGGCCTCTCACAAAGTCTGTAATATGCATTTTTCATTAGGCAACATGTAGTCCAGGGCCTGGATGATTTGTACCCAGATGATTTGTATCCAGGGCTCAGAATTTGGTGCTACACCCTTGACAGGAAGTGTGCGGTTAGCATGCTAGTGGTTGTTAGTGTGTGTGACTCCGCGCTTGCCTCTGAAAAATGCTTATAAACTCAGCGCGGTGAATAATTAGGATGTTTGGAATACATAAGGTAAGTGAGGAATAATTTTGGACCACTGCAGACCATTTAAAATGAACTAGTTTCATTTTTTATGTTTTTAAGAAAGAAAAATCAGGTAGTGGTTGTTGTTTGTGACAAAAGCCGACAGCCATATTACGAAATACTAGAAGAGGATGATGCACTTTTCTTTTAAAATAGTAATATAGATATAATATATATTAATAGATAATATAGAATGAATACCTTACTTTGAAAAACTTACACTTTACCAGAGTTGAAAAATTGTGATGCAGATAATTGTCAAAGTAAACTATTCCCCTTTAGCAGATGTCTTACAATTAGTCAGCACGCAATATTTAACTATCATCATGGTATGAGAATTGGATTGAGTATCGAGTCTATTTCTTAGTATTGAAATCAAGTTTGAAATTTTACCATGATAATATAAAAGAAAGTACTACGATTCA
>KN478459.1:21099-43113 GCA_000787095.1 Periophthalmodon schlosseri
GCTGAACCAGGGTGTGGGAGGGAAGGGGCCTTACCTTTAACTGTTTCGGTCCAGATTGGTTCACTGGTTTCTATGATACTCACAGTCGGAACTCCAAATATGGAACTCGGCTCCAAATTCGCCCTATAACTGCTCTAGCCTCAATGAGCTTCATTTGACTGGAGCTGAACACTATGGGTGATATCACACTCACTTAATCCACTCCTTTATACAGTCTATGGGTCCATGGGTGTATACTAGTCTATGTGTCTTATACTTGTTCTGATACAGCTCAAGATCATTCTAAAGCTACTCAGGAAAGGTTCATTTCTGTCCTGTGATAGTGATTTTTTAGGCCCAAACCCCTACAGGGCGTAGGGTGTATTGCTTTCCCAACGATGAGTGCATGGACGAAGCAACCCATCCAGGCAACTCATGCCGTAGGCATGGGATATGCATATTTGTTCTTTGCCCATTGACTCAATGTTGACGATGACTTGTTAACAAGAACAAATATGCATATCCCATGCCATGGGCTGCTTGGATACTGTAGTCAAGACAGGGGGCGAAGGAGAGCACGAATTTCCACGCTTTGCGCGCAACTTCGTCAAGACAGTTGACAACGATGAGTGCATCATTGGGAAAGCAATAGACCCTATGCCCTGTAGGGGCTCGGGCCTAAAAAAAAAACAGGACTGAAAAACATCAAGGATTTTTGTGGAATCAGTGAGCGAAGCACTGAACTCTCATTAATTTTGTTTGTAAATGATCGGTGACCAGTGAGCTCCTTTGTTTCACATGAGTCATTGAAATAAACAATCTGATTGGACGATCATGTTTGAATCTGGCTCGAGGCACGACAGAGGGAGTGGTGACCAGACTGTAGAAAATACAGAGAGATAAAAAGCCAGATATACTGCATTATTACACATGTGTTGATAGTGATATAGATGTTTGTCTTGGAAGAAAATTATTAATGCCACAGAAAACGATACTGCACATGATGGTTGTCTCAGTGTAATTTGTAACATGCTAATTACTAGATTGCTATCATTTATTAGCATACTGCCATTCTGTCCTAGAGCAAGCATCTTCAACTTACTTTTCTGTATAAATACATCCTTATGACCATGTGATTGGTATTTACTGAAGTGGCTATTTACACAAAAACTCTTCCAGTCAGTCCCAAGACAGCTGTGCCACAGAACTTGCTTGGGGCTCACATCCCGGAGGTGTCTAAAAACCCTTTGAAACACCGATATTCCCGACTAGCTAATCCATATTCTAACGACACAGGACAAGAATGCCAGTACGCTGCTAGCTGCCGCTCACACTGTCCTCTGTTGGAGCGTAGCAGGGAGGAACCGCAACTCAGATAAGGATATTCAATTAGCACTGGGTTCCAGGCGCCTGTGCTGTGAAGGGGGAGGCGTTCACACGGGCTAGCTAGCATACGGCTTCTCTCTCCCTGTGAGCGGCTGTGACACTGATATCAGATATGTGTATACGTGCTTTCCCTGCCCGCATGTCAAACACAAACTGCAGACACGCACGCTTCAGTGGGTAGGCTACTTCCAGAATACACGGCTTGGAGATAATATGAAAAGGGAAGGGAAAGGATTTTAGGGAAATAATTAGAGCCAAAAAAAAAGCGATTGTAGGGAGTAGGCTTGTCAAAAGTATCGCAAATCAGATACTAATCGTTACTAAAACTAGTATCGAAACTAGATACTCATTTGAATAAGTATCGATATGACAAAAGTCACAATAACCGGACAGAAATGAACCTTTCCTGAACAGCTTTAGAATGATCTTGAGCTGTATCAGAACAAGTATAAGACACATAGACTAGTACACGCCCATGGACCACTATGGAACCTACTGGACAACAATCACATTCTACTGTCTAAAGAAAGAGGCATCGGAATTGGTATTGAGTATCAAGTATCGAGTCTCTTCCTTAGTATCGAATCAAGTTTGAAATTTCAATATCGTAACAACACTTTTCCATAGACACGTAATTACTTGTCCTGGAACGTTACACAGTACGGGATTTAATGTACTCATCTCTATGGAGACAAGCAGGTGATGCTACCAGGTAAAGTTGCAGGTCAGATCTATGGAGAGACGAGCCCTCTCACAGATAAGACGCACAAGACAGATACGTTTAAAGCCAGAAGCCAAGCAGTAGGTTCTCCATGGAGACAAGCAGGACTGTCTAGTGTCTGTCTAGAAAAGTTACGTTGTGCACCTTTTTAACATCCAATGCCCTTCCCTTACAACCAGCAATAATCATTTTATTTATTATCAACACAGATTTTGACGTCCAACATAGTACTGAAATATGTTTTTGGAATAGTCGTTGATTTATTATAGAAGTCAAATCTTCCTTCATTTTCCTGAGGTCATCAAAGAACTACCCATGCCTCCATTTGTCATTTATATTGTATTAGCATATAGCACTAAGCTAAAAAAACATATACAAAATAACCATCTAATCCATACAATGTTATGTCAAGCCAAATAACTGCATTGCAATATATTTATTACTTCTACAGTTTGGAGCAGACTGCCAACAATTTCACAACAGACTCCGCCTTGACCTGAAATGCCCAGCCATTAGGAAACATTAGTGTCGTCCAATATATCATTTACGCTGAGAGATTGTAAACTGCACCTTGAAATTGGACGTTTATTAAGATGAAAATTCCTCAAAATTTTCCCCTCTCTCCCCTGTAATAAATTTCACCGGGACATTTGCAGCCAACTCTCCACCCAGTCAATCTTTAGTGAGTTTGTTTTGCTATCGATCCCTCCCGTGGTATAAGTTGTCCTGCCTTCTCTCCCTCTTCTTTCCAATATTGATGCTCTCCATTGCCTCCGGGAGCAAAATTGAACGGCGCCAGGCCAGAATTTACAACACGCTTGTTTTCAAATGACTCGCAATCGCTCGGCAATCAAAATACGAAGTCGGGAGGAATGATGGGAGTTGGATTTCGGGATGAGTGGCCGCGGAGGATTCCCGTGTGTTGTGTTGTATTGGGAATGGTGATGGTTACGGCGCACGGAGGGGTGATAAAACAGCAAGAGGATATATAACAGAGGGGTAGGGGGTGGGGGGGTTGATGGGTCGCTATGGGAACTGTCACGTAATGAAGATGAGTTGGCCATTTGTGTCCATCCCATAATGCGTTTTAGATGATTGTGCGTTCATTCACCAAATATGGAGCCCGCACGTGGTGGTGTCTGGTTTAGCTAGCTGAGGAAGGCAGGTATTTATAAGCTTGTTCATATCCTTTGAGGCCAATTGTTGGTCATTCTAGTCGTCCTGGGGTGAAGCTAACTGTAGGCACTGCTCTGTCTTAAGCTCCGTTACTCAAGTTAGACTTCAATCTGAGCTCTGTTTTAACACAATCTGACCAGAAAGAAGTCGCTACTACAAAGGTGAGCTGATTTGTGCTGTTAAACAACTCCCTTGCAAATAACATTAGTCACAAATTAGCTAGCATTAGCCAACAGTTTTTCAGTTACTCACTCTCGCTTTTTTGTTGAAAATTAAACTCGTAAACAGGACCATGAGCTCTCGTATTGATGCGTTGTTGAACTTCCAGACCTTTTTGGCAGTGTTTGCTCTTGCGAGTGCATCGTGTCACCATGGTAACTGCTGAACATTCTGCCACAGACATGCATGAACACACCCCCACCCCAGCGTGATGTCACTGCAAAGTATCAGTAAATCCTAAAGTTCTCAGCCGAGTTAACTAAAGTAATGACATTATACAAGCAAGTTTGATGAAGGAGTATGGACTTTAGAAACATGGATGAGGGAATGCTGGCGTAGAACAGGCATTTTCAGCTCTAAAAATGAAAGATTTACTGATAAGAATGCAACATTATAACATGGACACAAGCTCACAATATAAAATTTTATAGTATATAGTACAAGGGTGTCCAAACTTTATTCACCAAGGCCCACATCAAAACACAGACAAAGCAGAGGGGCGATCGAGGGCCAATAGGTCATAGACTGGTGGTCAGTACAGTGAGTAATTTAAATATGTGCATTTATAACAGGTTAGAAGGAGCCACCAGACCTTTATTCGAACTTAGATCCTCAATAGGACACAGAAAATATTTGATATGGGCTTTATCAAGGTAGATTTTCAAAAACTTGTGCTAAAAAGTACTGCTTAAAATAATATGGGCCAATTAACCTGGAAACCTGAGGGCCAAGAAAAATTGGTCTGAGAGCCGCATTTGACTCCTGGGCCATAGTTTGGACATGCCTGATATAGCCCATTGGTATAGTATATATTTGACTATATCTGTATAATTGCATCGTCTTGACTGTACTGTTTAAGGTTAATTTAATTTTGCTATTGACACTTTGCAGTAACATCACGCTGGGGTTGTTCTACATGTAACTCTATTGGCGAAATCTTCAGCAGTTACCATGGTGACACAATCCAGACATAAGCAAACACAGACAAAAACGTTTTAAGATAGTCGGAAAACAAAATGGATTTAAACAACACATTTTCAGGAGCCTGCGATCAATACGAGCATTCATGGTCCCGTTTAGGTGTTTGATTTTCAACACAAAAGGTGAGCGTGACTAACTGAAAAACTGCTAACGCTAGCTAGCTTATGACTGCAGTGTTATTAGAGAGGGACTTGTTTAACAGCACAAACCAGCTCACCTGTTGTATTTCCGACCAAGTCAACTCCTTCTGGTCAGATTGTGTTAAAATAAAGCTCAGATTAAGTCTAACTTGAGAGCTTCAGACAGAGCAGTGCTTCAGTTAGCTTCACACCCCCTGAGCATGTTGATGACATCAGCTGCAAAATATCAATAACATTCCCAGATTAATTTCTCAAGTGTCCCCAGCCCTCCAGGTCAACCTCAATGGTCAGCAGTATAAAAATAACATCCCGCATCATCGTACACCTGACCATTATCAATTCACTAATGACTTGTTTGTCTAATATAAAACACCTGAGCCTCTGTTAGCCCCTCCCCTTAAGCCCTTTCTCTCTCCTCTGATTGGCTCAGATCTGTCTCTAGTCAAAATCTCGCTCATTTCCTTCACCCCGGTCGGAATTAGCCGCTAATATGGGCCATTAGGTGTACGGAGATAGTGCAAAGAGGCCGGTATCCATGGGGAGGCAGGACACTGGAACAAGCCCATGGGAATTCGACATTGTTAGCACACAACGTAATTATCCAGCAGCGAGCTTACAGCGTGTACCGAACGGAGAGAGTATGTTCAAAATGTGGTCGCGAGGAGGAGGGGGTTGGTTGGAGGTTGGGGGAGGAGGAGGAGGGGAAGGAGGGTACTTTTCCTTTGGGACGGGCCACTGCCTCGTTTAGGAAAAATTAATTTCGCCAAATTAGCAGGAGGGATGGTGCAGGCCTAATTTGTGGATCAGGGCGGAAAAGATGGAACGATTGGAATGGAGCTGTAAGTAGACCGCTGATAACGAGTATGAGAGGAATTTTGAGGTTAAAGTTTGGACGGAAGCGAAAGTAGTAGTAGTTCAATGAAAGCACCATTCAAAATAGAGTCTATGCAACCCTTTAGAAGTTAAAAGCTGATTAGCAGTTTTCTAAGTAATTCTATAGAAACATTTTCAGCTCCCCTTACTGTACAAATACCAACACTTAAAATCTACCCTTAATTCCCTGTTTATCTTATTTAAAAGGTCCTATATTACACTAAATGGATTATTGTGAGCTTTAAGCCATGTTAATGTTTTTACCTCATCAAAAACATACTCAGAGTTGTGTTTTGTTTCATTCACACGTTTGAATATTCTTTTATTATTAGTCTGTCTACATCTCCAAAGCCCAAAATGCTCTGTTCCACCTTGTGATGTTATGAAGCTGTAGTTCTCAAGTTAAGAGCTACTTTTTTACCTTTTTTTCAGTACAGATTGGCAGTTCCAGGTCTGAAATTATCCAAATGATTCCAGTGAAGGTGTATTGAGTATAAAACACAGTATAACATTTCCTGTATTACCACATGACATCACAAGGTGGAACAGAGTGTGGTCCTTTCACCCACCCAGACAGCAGCAGCCGTAGCAGCAGGGCCCATGCAACAGAGTCATAAAAGCTCTACAATAAATCGCGTCAACACTTAAAAAATCTGGCTGAGTCGTGTGCGGCAGTAGCCTCGGGAAAGCCATAACCTTTACTGAAGCGAAGAACTAGACTTAAAATATAGCAGAGTAGTGAACACTCCCTAATGCTAGCTTTAGCGAGCTGACAACCGCTAAAGACTGTGGTTACTCCTGCCATCAATCACACCAAAGAGGTAGACAATGTTTGTGTAGGCTGAAGTGAATGCTGGGGGAATGAATAAGCGGTTAATAGTTGTTGGTGGTGAGTTTAAAGATCCTGTATTACACAAAATGGATTCTTGTGAGCTTTAAGCCATGTTAATGTTGTCATGTCCTAAAAAACATACCTGGAGTTGTGTTTTGTTTCATTCACATATGCTTGAGTAATCTTTTATTATTAGTCTGTCTACATCTCCAAAGCCCAAAATGCTCTGTTCCACCTTGTGATGTTATGAAGCTGTAGTTCTCAAGTTAAGAGCTACTTTTTTACCTTTTTTTCAGTACAGATTGGCAGTTCCAGGTCTGAAATTATCCAAATGATTCCAGTGAAGGTGTATTGAGTATAAAACACAGTATAACATTTCCTGTATTACCACATGACATCACAAGGTGGAACAGAGTGTGGTCCTTTCACCCACCCAGACAGCAGCAGCCGTAGCAGCAGGGCCCATGCAACAGAGTCATAAAAGCTCTACAATAAATCGCGTCAACACTTAAAAAATCTGGCTGAGTCGTGTGCGGCAGTAGCCTCGGGAAAGCCATAACCTTTACTGAAGCGAAGAACTAGACTTAAAATATAGCAGAGTAGTGAACACTCCCTAATGCTAGCTTTAGCGAGCTGACAACCGCTAAAGACTGTGGTTACTCCTGCCATCAATCACACCAAAGAGGTAGACAATGTTTGTGTAGGCTGAAGTGAATGCTGGGGGAATGAATAAGCGGTTAATAGTTGTTGGTGGTGAGTTTAAA
Source organism: Periophthalmodon schlosseri (assembly GCA_000787095.1). Lineage (NCBI taxonomy): Eukaryota > Metazoa > Chordata > Actinopteri > Gobiiformes > Gobiidae > Periophthalmodon > Periophthalmodon schlosseri. The sequence continues at coordinate 28,171 of KN478459.1, forward strand.
GATCCTATATTACACAAAATGGATTCTTGTGAGCTTTAAGCCATGTTAATGTTGTCATGTCCTAAAAAACATACCTGGAGTTGTGTTTTGTTTCATTCACATATGCTTTGAGTAATCTTTATTATTAGTCTGTCTACATCTCCAAAGCTCAAAATGCTCTTTTACACCTTTTGATGTCATGAAGCGGAAGTTTTCAAGTTAAGAGCTACTTTTTACCTTTAGTTCAGTAGAGATGCAATTCCAGGTATGGAATTATCAAGATGATTCTAGTGGTGTTTGGAGTTTAAAAAGACAGTGGAGCACTTCCGGTATTACCACATATCACTGTCTGTTATTAATGACAGCAGCAGTTACAGAGAGAGGGGCGAGAGTTTTTCAATAGAAAGTGAAATGAAGCCAGAGTCGATGGAGCCGGAATTGCGCCTGAGATCACTTCCTATTTGGAACACGGCTGCTAGCAGGTTAGCTATGTCTATTTATATATACAGTCTATGATTTATATACAGAAAACGATGCTTGATTCACAATTGAGTTGAAAATGGACTGAGTGCATAATAAAGTTCTTAATTCCGTGCTCTGTTCACAATTTTTATTACCAACCACCAGTAGTGGAAGGTAACGAAGTACAAGTAGTAAAGTACTGTACTTAAGTAGTATTTTTTGGTGTCTGTACTTTACTTAAATACATGTTACAGTGGATCCTTTTTTACTTTTACTTCACTACATTTGAGAGCATGCATCTTATTTTTACCATGTTCGTGGTAACATCCTGACTAAAGTTTTCAAGTTCAAGCTTCAGCTTTGAGCAAACAAACAAACAAAAATAAATACACAAAATAAAAATAAGAAAAATAAGAAATTGATTCATTTTTCTACAGCTGACCAAAATATGTATCATTTTTTGATCAATATCACCACATTTAACACTTAAACATTTTAACAACACTTCTGAAATACTTTTACTTTTTACTCTTAAAGCTAATTTTTAAACTGGTACTTTAATACTTTTACTTAAGTAGATTTTTTCATGTGATACTTTTAATTTTGCTTGAGAAACTTTTTATCTCTGTATCTGTACTTTTACTTAAGTAACAACATTGAGTACTTAATCCACCACTTCCATCAGCCAACCCCCCCAGTTTTTTAATTTCGAAAATCTATACCTTAACCTTAATATAACATGTACAAACTGCAGAAAACCTCTTATCCCAACTTTAACACCAATGAAGTACTACTATCAAAGTTGTAACAAATTGGCTGGAACAAGATGTGCAAGGATCTTTGTGATATCACAGTTACTATTTTGCATATTTCTCCATAATCAAGCGCGATGGTGTGACTGCATATCAACATATTGTACGGTATGTAGTAGGCAAGCTGTTGTGGTTCGGTGTTGGCAGGAGGGTGTAGGCTGTCAACGGTGAGCGCGGGTGGATGGTATGCTAGCTCACACGTTAGCAGATGCTTCATATGGTCGGAATAAATGCATGAGACATGTGCCGTACTCGGGCGCGATGGCTTCTCTTTAGCATTTCAAGCTCTCCTCCTGACAACTGCCTGACACGCCGCGGCTGCTGTTTTTGTCAAGAACCTCGGATTAATGTTATTCACGGGGAAGTGGAGTTGGAGCGGTGTGCGGATTTGGGGTGTTGGTTATATAATGTAATGAAATATTCAAACGTAAGAAATATATACTCAGATTTCAGATGTGTTCACATTTTAGCTTGTATTTACATGCAATTGTGGACTTTTGTTATTGGTCAATTGTTTTGTATTTGGTAGTTGTCATCTTGGTATGTTTTGAGTATTTGAAGTAGTTGCAGTAGTATTACATGAACTATAGAATATTACATTCAGTATTGGAATATATATTTTTGTGATGTTATAATATACCTTAGCCTTAGCATTTCACATTGTAATAGACTGTATAAAGAAGTGGACTAAGTCAAATGAAGCTCATCGAGGCTAGAGCAGTTATAGGGGCCAATTTGGAGCCAAGTTCCATATTTGGAATTCCGACTGAGTATCATAGGAACCAAAGAGTCAATCCAGAGGAAGGCTGATGAAGGTAACGCCCCTTCCCACCTGCACCGCTGGTTGCTTAGCAATGCTGTCAATTAAACCTGTTGCTAATGCTAGCGGGAGTGACCTCGGGGAAATACGTCTGATTTGTTTGTTATCAATGTTCATATCTGGATTTACGGACACAATAGCGAAAATACCAGGATAATGTAGAGCGGGTTAATATGAACATTTTAAGACCAAATGATGAGGCTCACTGCAGCGTTAGTTGATATCAAGCTGTAACATATAGTCACAACAATTAGGCTCTGTTTACAGTTGTCAGAAATCAAAATTGGGACTAAATCCAGAACTAAACCTAGACCATGAATCAACCAAGTCTACAACAGGGATCAAACCAAGACCAGACCAGTACATATGAAAGCAAGCTGACCGCTGATTGTAATGCTTGGGTGGAGGTGTGTTCTTTCATAATACAGTGATTTCAGAGATTTACTCCGCAGTTTGGAGCCTTGACTTGTTTCACACTGTCTGTTACTGTATCCACATAATCCAGGCTCTGAATGAGGTTCTCTGCTCCACCACGGTCCATATGCACACTCCCCTCCTATTCCAATCCATCTGCTCCAGTCTGCAAGCTCCAAGTCTCCAGTACTTAAGATTTAACACACATAATGCCCACTTTAAGGTCCAACGTTATGCCAAATTTACTTTTTGGACATTTTAACCATGTTATAACATTATTCCTGCACCAAAACCACACCTGGAGTTGTAATTTGTTTCATTCACGCTGGTTTCAGTAATCCTCTGTGAAAAGTCCTATGCCTCTGAGCCACAGCAAAAATGCGGTTTGAATTGTCCCAGGATTGTTGCGTCACAGGTAAACCCCGCACAAGTCCGTAAATTCAAAGCAGACTTGTTCCAAACAATTCTCTGTTCCACCATGTGATGTCATTTGGCATATTCACACAGTAGGAATCTTTTGCAGTCACCTACACAGTTCCTGGTTTCAAAGTTCAAACCTTTTCAATAGTTCAAAAAGCCTGAGTAGGGACCTTTAATGAACAATGGCTGCTATTAATGTTCCATTGTCAAATTATTGTAAAGAAAAATACTGCAATAACACTCTCTCATTTGTTAAGATGGCAGCTGGTGTGGTTCAGTATTTTCTCTTTTAATATATCACCATAAGGATTCCTGGCTCCTATGCCCATTTTCAAAAGACACAGTGTAGAATCTGAAACAACTAGACTAGTCCTATATTATCAAAAAAAAAAAAAAAAAAAAAATCCAAAATGCTCTGTTCCACCTTATGATGTCATGAAGAGGTGTTTTTTAAGTGAAAAGTTTGGCAATTCCAGGGCTGAAATTGTCAAAATGATTCTAGTGAAAGTGTATGGAGTTTACGAACACAGTGGAGCACTTCCTGTATTACCACATGACATCACAAGGTGGAACAGAGTGTTTTCTGTTTGAGAGGAGAACTGAGTTTACGACACAGTGGAGCACTTCCTGTATTACCACATGACATCACAAGGTGGAACAGAGTGTTTTCTGTTTGAGAGGAGAACTCAGCCTAAATATGCAGGGTTTGTGTGTTAAACGTGTGAATGAAACAAAACACAACCCCAGGTATGTTTGTGCTATGGAAACGATATTATAACAGGTCAGAAAACAGCATGGGCCCTTTAAAGATACATGTGTAACATTCTGATGAAGGGTCCACCACTTGCTTAATTGCCTCTATGGAGATGTTCCACAATACGGCAGACCCTCCACCCGAAAAGTTCCACAGTGCATCTTTAAGTTCGATTTCCCCTCTAAAATTCTTACAATAACATGGTCAAATCAAGATTAATGGTAAAGCCTATTCATTGTGACACCCATAGTGGCACCTTAATCCAGCGCTAAAGTCTTTTCTATCAGACGGAGGAGACCGCGACTCCGTTCTGCACCGTCGCTTTTCCCTTTGATTAAAGAGGCTTCATTTCAGAGAGTCTGCGCCGTACGGGGGGAGACAGAGCCCAGCCTGCTCATACAGAACCACTATACCACCGGGGCAGCTGAGGACAGGTGAGGGGAACTCCAGACCAGCGTCGGCCCTCTGAGTGTGGGGTTACACGAGGAGAAGGGGAGGAAGGCTGTGAGGTAAAGTAAGGCAAAAAGTATCCACAAGAAATAGAAAAGTACTTACAATATGGCGGTGTCGCATCAAACGTCTCACAAGAGTTTTAATTTGCGCAGTAAATAAACATGTCACCTTTTTCCATAGAATTACTTGACGTTATATTTGATTTTGATGTGTATATATTATCTGGTAAATGACTGGTAAATGAAAATACGGCATTCAGAATCCAATCCAACGTTATTTCTAATGCACTTTAAAAGCAACACGGCTGACCAAAGTGCAGTACAATCATCATAACAATAAAACAACAATCATTATAACTATAAAAATCGACACAGATTGCAAAAATACAGGCACATAAAAACACACTGTACACTGTAAAAGTCAACATGAATCACAACGAGACGCTAAAGAGAACAGGTGAGTTTTAAGAGCTGATTTAAAAACAGAAAGTGACTCAGCCCGTCTAAGCTGCAGGGGCAGTGCATTCCACAGTTTTGGATCTGCAGCAGCAAAAGAGCGTTCCCCTGAAATGGATAATCTTGAACTAAGACTATTTTCTCTCACTTTGCGATTAGATGCCTGTGTAATTATTTCAAACCTGTCAACTTGGAAAAAAAGTTGTAGGAGGCTTGGATGAGCAGCCAAACCTCTTCACTCCTACAAGACGATGAGCTGCGAAACGTCTGAAAGCGACCGGAACCGACGATCAGAACGTTCAAACAAATACTTCAATCTGATTAGTTGGAGCGTCACAACAGCGGAACAAGTTGAGAAATCAAACTTTAGTTAAATCCAGTCTTACCCGTCCATAAATGCACAAAACGCTTACCTTCTGCACATTTTTCACAAACTAAATATCTGTGTGCAAACTGTGTATATCCATTAAAATAGGCTGAAGATCATCTGTCAGCGACTCCATGTTTTGGTTCATTCGGCGCAAATACACATAGATTATAACGTTGAAAATTATGGCTTATGTATTTCTCTACTTGGCTGTCCAATTTTATTTGCCTGTCAAATCCAGAATGATCTCTCTATTTTTTATACAGATCGATGTCAGTTTGGTCCCCACGTTCTCCGTTGCGTCTCGGGCCCGGTCAAACGTGATCGTCCAATCAGATCAGTTTTTTTGTCAGTGGCTCATGTGAAACAAAGGAGCTCATTGGTCACCTGTGATTTACAAATAAAATCAAATTTGTCTCACCTCAGATTAACAGAGTTTAGCGCTTCGCTCATTGATTCTGCAGAAATCCACGTGTTTTTCAGCCCTCTATGATTTTTTTTCCTTTGATTTTTTCCGATACGGGCAGACCATGCCTGTCCCTGATTGGCTAATCCACCTGTCAATCATGCCCATTTGAAAACAGGGAGATTCACCAGTGACCAGACTCACAGCGTTGTAAAGTATTGAAGAAGTTTGTATTCTGGATGCCAGGAAACACATTTATGGCCTCTTAGATTCATACAGTTTGCATTATGTATGTTTTCTTTGCACATATATACAAATTCTGTTTCGAAAGATTATGATAAACAATTTTTGTTTTGTTTTTGAGCACTTTAAATGACCTGATCTCCCACTTAGCACTGAAAGTATAGGATCATGTGACTATGTTTTGGGTATGGGATGGTCACCGTGGTAACCTGATTTAGTGACATGCTCCCAAACCCCAAACTACCCAATCCACACGGGAGCCTCACTGTTTAATGAGCACTACTGAACCGCCGCAGAGTTCAGACTGGGACCAGGCGAGGCACATATAGCATTAGCATTTATTTAGTTCAGTTGGCAAAAAAATTCAAGTGATGAACGCCATTTTCAGGACTTTTTTCTATTCAAACAAATAGACTAATTTGCTTTAAAGGGCCCATATTACGCTATTTTCTGATCTATGTTATAATGTTTCTTCATCAAAAACATACCTGGAGTTGTGTTTTGTTTCTTTCATGCTTTTAACACATAAACACTGCATATTTAGGCTGAGTTCTTCTCCCAAATGTAAAACACTCTGTTCCACCTTCTGATGTCATGTGGTAATACAGGAAGTGCTCCGCTACATACACCTTCACTAGAATCATTTGGATCAGTTCAGCCCTGGAACTGCTTATCTCTACTGAACAAAAGCTAAAAGGTAGCTGTTAATTTGAAAACTACCACTACATGACATCACAAGGTGGAACAGAGGTAACAACATTCAAACATGGCTTAAAGTCTTAGAAACGTGAAAAACAGAACTAGTTTTGCAGTGGTCCAAAGTTATTCCTCACTTTTCGATTCCGAGCGTCCTTTGGGAGAACTTTGAGAAATGAGACCGGAGTTTTGCCACCATGGTAAAGTTAACAACAGCTAGCATGCTAACTGTGTACTTCCTGATTATCAAACAATAAGACACTATATTAAGATGCAGACGGCACACAGTGGACTCAGTAGTCATGCATAGTCCATCATAGTAACACCACTTTTGATGTTTCCGAAGCGTGTTCTGAAAAGGAAAGCTGGAATCATCGTAGCTTGTGGTCTTGCCGTTTGACCCTATTCTCCTCCCGTAGTAGCGCCCTGACCGTAGTGAAACTTTAATCACGTGACCAGCGCACCACTTTAACTCAACACCTCGCCATAGTAACCGTATCCCCTCGGACTTCTCCCAAACTGACCGTCGTCCTGACCTTCTTCACTGATGAACGGACAGCGCTGCCCGAAACCCGATCTCCGGCCGTACCTGCTTCTCCCAATGTCCAGTTCATTTACATTATTGGAAGTTCTCCTTTTACGCCTATCCGGGCCCAGGCTGTCACAACACGGCCGTATTACACTGATCTACCGGAGTGTAATTGGTCACTAGAAACCCCGTCCGCCCGTAAGTGTCAGATTGCGGTGATTCCTGACATGAAATATGGAAATGTTTTAAGCCGGAATGATGTGATTTACAGCTTTGACCTTCTAACAGTCGGCTTAAGGTAGGATGGGGTGATAGTGCTTGAAGTCAAGAGCAGGGAGATCCCAAAAACGTAGTATCCTATCTGCTGTCTGCTAGTGTCCCCCCAGACAAAAGGTAAAAAGGAAAAAACAACCCAGATGTTACCCATATTGCCGATCAATCCTTGTTTTCACCGACCACTGCTCTGTACTTTGTTCTACAATTTTATTTTCTTAATCGATGATACGCACAGGATTCAGCAGCATCACGTTGTCATTTTGGTACAAATGAAAAAAATCCGCTCCTCGCTAGTGTGATGTACAGTACAGTGATGATGTTTATACGACGTGCCGACTCTTTGTTGTGATGACGTTTACGACGACGTCAGCTCCCATTGGGCACTGCAGTTTTCTAACCCGACGGACTTCTTTCTTTTCTTAAGTTGTTTTAGATGAAAATTGTGATTTAAAATGTACAAATTATAACATAATGATCAACAGGTGTCATAGATTATAACTATAGAGCAGGCACAAGCACAGTATGTCTTAAATGTGTTAATAATTTACTAAAGCGATGTTTTGATTATGTAGAATAACAAAATGCATTGGAATTTCATGTTCACAATGCCCTTTAATAAAAATACAATTGTCTTTTGAATAAGTCATCTTTTCAGTCCGGCAGATTCAGCCTCAGTGCAGTAGTTAAAGGCGCTGTACCTGATTTTTACTTGGTGTTAAAAATGTGAAAAACAGAACTAGTTCATTTCAAATGGTTTGCAGTGGTCCAAAGTTATTCCACATTTACCTTATGCATTCTGAACATCCTAATTATTCACGGTGATGAGTTTATTTATTTCCTTAACTTTCAGAAGCCAGTGCGGAGTTTTACTGTGGCGGTAAAGCTAACAGCTAACACTTAACATGCTAACGCGCACTTCCTGATTGTCGGACAATAACAAGCTTTCTAATTAGACGCAGACAGCACGCAGGGGACTTATTTTGACCTAAGAGCTGCTTATACAATATATCTGTACTGGGGCAAGACACATTTTTCTCAAATACGGTACATAGAGTAAGAATCTATTTTGTTTAGAAGTATCACAATCTCTGTATTAATACACGTAGTTTGTCACGGTATATCGCGGTATTGATATTTTGAGTAGAGTCCTACCAGATACTAAAACTCGTATCGAAACCAGAAACATAAATTGCCTATAGTGAATCTCCAGGTTGTCATTCAGTTTACTAATGCATAATATCACATTCACAGTATTGTCCATTTTGTTTCATGATCCCACAGAAAAGCAAGTTGTGGCCTCTGTGTCCATTTCCGCCCATAATCCCATTCACGAGTACTTCCTTGTACTTGGGTGTCACAGTAAAAATAGAGCACTTCTAAAAATGTTCAAAGATGTCCTACTCCTACGGGCTCTCTTCTCCTTCCTCTAAATCCCTCTCTCCCTGTCTCTATCTTCTTTCTTTTGCTTCCCCTCTCTCTCTCTCTCCCTCTTTCAGTCCGGTGACTATATTTACACTTCAAACATGTCAACTTAATAAAAGAGTTTGACAGGGGATAAAAATATGCTGCACAGCTTCTGAGATATTACAGTTGAATTCTTAGAGCCACTTATACATTGCACTGTGTTCCCCAGTACCTATGTTCCCCATATTCTATAGTCGGGGGAACGTAGGTGCTACATGCTCCCCGAGCCTAACCATTTTGAAATTTGAAGATGTCAAGATGGATTCTCCGATGTTGATACCGATTGTTTAGAATCCACAGAAACGGAAGGCGTAAGTTCTGCTGATATTTTTTTGCCAATATATACTGTAGGGCAGATTTTTCGATGAATTTCCCCCACATATCCAACTTGAATTTACTACAAACTCACCCACAGCTCTGTTTTACTACCAACTTAATAGCCTACAAACAGAAACTGTAAACAATAGGTGTTTTTAGTTTCAGTGTAGTTAGCTCCTCCCTTCAGATAGATATTAGGCAGTGTCCAGCAGTAATCTGACCAGAACTGAAGAAGCGTCTTGGATGAGCAGCGAAACGTCTTCACTCCTACAACGTTTTGTCCAGTTGACAGATTTTATATTTCCCTCTTGCTATGGATCAGACTTGGACGACTGAGGGATTACACAGATACCAACTTAATAAGAGAGCAGTGTAGTTACATTTTGTACTGCGTCCTCTTCGTAGTAAAGTGTTCAAATACACAAAAAACTACAATTATCGGCCAACTGATATATCGATCTATCTCTACACCAAACCGTACATTCCAATGCTTTTCCAAAACTTTCGTAAACTAATCTTTCCACTTTAGATCTCATGGTACGCTAATAGTTATCCGTATCACTTCCATTTGTCCATATCGTCCGAGTCATATTTATAACCGCCAGCGCAGAACTCCCGGAGACGCCCCTCCACCCACCGTCCTCCACCCGCGTCCCTCCGAAGACTCTCCAAATGCGCTCCGAGGTCTTAATGGCACCGATTAAAAAGCAATTTAACAGAGAAAAGGGGATTAGCAACAGTACGGCCGCGCTAAGCCTTAACCTTTAGTCACTGTATGCGGCGGACGATAGCATCACCGGACCAGACTTTTACACTCCCCATTACCGCGCAGCTATTCCCCCCAGCACTCACAGGCATTAGGAGAGGCTAATGAAAAGGCTCGTATTGATAGGCTGTTTGGGAAAAAAGACTAGGCCATGTTAGGTGAAGTCTGCATAAGATGGGAATGGGAAAGAATTATAGAAAAAATATAGTTCTGCTGGACACATCTAATTGTACGAAGCTATTAAAGCGGCCATATTTCGCTGTTTTCTGATCTATGTTATAATGTTGTTTCCTCATCGCAAACATACCTGGAGTTGTGTTTTGTTTCATTCACTCATTCACACAAACTCTGCATATTTAGGGTGATTTCTTTTCTCAAACAGAAAACACTCCACTTCCACCTTGTGATGTCATGTGGTAATACAGGAAGCTCTCCGCTGTGTTTGTAAACACCATACACCTTCACTAGAATCATTTGGATAATTTCAGCCCTGGAATTGCCGATCTCTACTGAACTAAAGGTGAAATGTAGCTGTTAGCTTGAAAACTACAGGTGGAACAGAGCATTTTGAGCTTTGGAGATGTAGACAGACCAATAATAAAGTGTTACTCAATGTGTGTGAATGAAACAAAACACAACTCCGGGTATGTTTTTGAGGAGGTAACAATGTTCTAACATGGCTGAAAGCTCACAAGAGTCAATTTGGCGTAATTTAAACTTTAAACTTTAAACTTACGTCAGCACAGACCTCAGTATTGTGGAACTGACTGTTAAGTGATGTCTCTTCGAAATCTATTTTGCGAAATAATGTGAATCCAGCCTCTTCATATTAACGGAGCTCTGCGGAACCTTTTTGGAGGAGCGATGACCACTTGCTTATCTCCATGAAGTTTTTATGGCTTATAGAATGTTTTCGCTGTATGGCATTGAACTATCAGGCCAAGTTACAGGTCAAATCTGTGGAGAGGGGAGCCCGCTAAGGATGCATTTTTTCAAGGTACTTTTGAGGAATAAAACTTGTGATGAAATAAATACAAGATAGATGTGTTTAATGCATGGAGACAAGTTACGCAGTGCATCTTTATTATTACGGACACTTTACTTTTGTGTTCAACAGCTGAGGCTAAAATGTGTAAACCAAAACCTCTGCTCGCTAGGAATGACTTTTAGCTAACCATAAGTGCCCCATACATCCTTTTAGCGTGTTGTTCTCTCTGCACATAGGGTTACGCTAGTTCCCCTAAAGACCATCTCCCCTGCTGTTTTCTGAGGGACTACTTTCACTTTTAGCCTCTTTCTGATTGCCGCTGCTCATCGGACCAGGCAGAGTGCTACGCTAACAGTCACCAGTGTGGTCCCGCGCATTAATCTTTCATATTGAAATTTGTGCTGCTCAAAGATTCAATTTTCCGCACTCTGTGGCCTATACGATTGGTCATGTTGTTTTATTTATACATAAAAGTCCATACATTATTTACATGTTTGGAAGCCATATATTTTTGGCGTTTTCTTTAAAATGGGGATTTGAAAGCGTAAAGGACATGCTATTTCATTATGCGTGTTGTTGTGTTGGTTGTTCAGACACTGGTGATAAAGAAGATGGAGAGGTTGAGGGAGCTGGTGGTTCTGCTGCAGTGGTGGGAGATGGCAGAAATAATGAGGGGAAAGGGAGTGAATTTTAGTGAATGTTTTGAGAGGTGAGTTGAGAGGCAAAGGTAGCGGGCTGTGATTGGCTGACAGTGACAGACAGGTGACAGGACGTAGAAATGGTGTTCATCGTTAGATTTTTATAAGTCAGTTTTATGCATACTCGTAATCGTATTTTTTCTCCCATATATAATTGTGGATGTTTGAATGTGAGCCAGGTGAACTTGCTGACTCGTACTTTGAAACAGAGCTATAAAAACATATTTGTGATGTGCAGTGGTACAGAAACTTGGCCCAATATTTTTGTCAAAACAAACTGTTGCTGTGCTCAGAGCCGCGATGTGTTACTCCCACAAAGCTCTAAATAAAGCCTGAGTTTGTATTGGTCTAACACTTGTGTGTGGCCCCTTACAGGCCTCCTCTGAGCAGAAGAAGCTGAGCCATGCTGGATCCACGCCCTCCCTGTGCGAGAGCAGCGGACTCCCTCAGATAGCCATGAACACCTGCAAGTACAATGGCGGGGTTGTCCGGCCACTAGTGGGCAGCCTGGCGTCATCGTCGCGCCGGAACCTGGCCGATCTGGACTCGGAGACGCAGCCTCTGCAGACGCTGCACAGCTCCGGGCTGGAGGTGGTGGTCTCCAAGGGCAACGGCGAGGACCCCAGCAAGGCGTCCAACGAGAGCCTGGTCCGGGAGGGCGGCCGGGGCGGGGGCCGGGCACCGCAGAAGAAGAACAAGGACATTGGCTACAAGCTCGGCCACCGGAGGGCGCTGTTCGAGAAGCGGAAACGTCTCAGCGACTACGCGCTCATCTTCGGGATGTTTGGGATCGTTGTCATGGTGACGGAGACAGAACTGTCCTGGGGGGTTTACACTAAGGTGGGTCCTGGTGCAAGCCCCTCCTACTTTCTGTGGCCCCCCCCTCTCTCTGACCCCTTCCTCTCTCCGTCCCCTCCCTCTCTGACCCCACCCTCTCTCCGCCCTTCCCTCTCTCCGACCCCTCCCTCTCTGTGGCCCCTCTCTCTCTCTGACCCCTATCTCTCTCTGTGGCCCCTCCCTTTCTCCGACCCCTCCCTCTATCCATCCCTTCCCTCACTCTGGCCCCTCTCTCTCTCTGAGGCTCCTCCCTCTCTCTGGCCCTTCCCCCTCTCTGGCCCCTCCCTCTCTCCTCTTAGACAGAGCTCCACTTAAGCTCCTGCCAATAAATCCACACTCTGCAGACGTACAGCTGATGTGGCCAAAAATTCTAATTCTCAGCACGTGCCACACTTTTAGATCTGTTGCCATCTTCCCACTTTGAAATGAAAACTACCAATAATTTACGATAGCTTATTACATTTACAATGAAAGCACATTTTTTCACTGTCTCGCAATTCAATTTTATCAGGATCTTGGAGTCGCCAATCAAAGGGAAAGAAAAGAAGGCAATAACATCTTAATTAAAGTTGCACTATGTAATTTTTCTTTACAAGGGTATGCTACTTGTCTCTAAGCTTTGCCCAAAATGTTCCACAGTACGGCATTAAGCAGATGACGGCAAGTTACAGGTCAGATCTGTGCAGTGGCGACCTCGCTTACAGTAAGAATTCAAGTGTATTTAGCCATAAACATGGTAATTGAATAAATGCAATTTAATGCCATACTGTGGAACATTCCAGGAAAAGCAATCGCTATGGAGACAAGCAGGTGGCGGACCCTCCACTAGAGAAGTTACACATTGCACCTTTAAGTATCTTTGAAATTCTGCCACTGCAGTTTTTCAAGATGACACTTTTCAAATGTATAATCGAATATAAATGAATAAGAACATTTACTGTCTTAAAAACCTGAAAAACAGAACAGTTTATTTTAAACAGTTTGCAGTGATTCAAAGTTATTCCTCACTTACCTGATGCATTCAGAGCATCCTAATTATTTACCACGATGAGTTTATAAGCACATTTCACAACCCTTCCTGGCTCAATCCAAAGACAGTGTGACATGATTAGACTGTGGAATCAGATAATTAATATGCCTGATAACAGAGTTGAGAAAAGGTCTTTGAGTGGAGTAAAGCCAAGTCCCCCAGGGCAGCAGAGCTTTGGGCTGTTTTTGCTGAAGGACTTGAGTGTGTATTTCATAACAATTTGCCGAGCAGTGTCAGCAGAATAAGAGCAGAGCTGGTGTCCCATTATGAAGAGCAGTGGCTCAGTGGGATCTTGGCTAAACCCAAGTTGCGAACATATATTAAATTAAAAGATACATTTAAGACTGAATTTTATGTCGGAGCAAATGTAAGCAGGAATCAAGGATCAGTGATTGCCTTAGAAAGTGGGAGGTTTTCTCAGAGCCCTGCAGAGGACTGCGGTTTGTGTGAGTTGGCCGAAGTGGAAAGTGAAGCTCATCTTTTGTTGTATTGTCCTTTTTCTGATGTGTTTAGAACTCCTTTGTTTGATGAAATGTTCTCCCAATGCCCGGACGTGTTCTGGTGTAATGATGGCAACAAGATGAAATACCAGTTTCATTCTAATGTTCATAGGTTGGCATCATTTCTTTGTAAAGCCTGGAAGAAGCATCAGACTTATTTGTTTAAATGGAACCATTTGTGTTTGTAACACAAGTCGGGCAACTGGTCTATTGCATTTTGTTAATGGTGTGTTATAAGCCCATGAAGGGGCTGGGCGTATTTGTATGCAAGACACAATAATAAAATTCATTCATTCATTCACTATCAGAGACCAGAGCGGAGTTTGGAGTGTAAAGCTAACAACACGCACTTCCTGATTACTGAACAATAAAACACTTTCTAATGATGCAGGCAAAACACAGCTGACTTATGCTGACCTCAAGAGCTGCATATACAATATATCTGTACTGAGTCAACACCATAGACTGTATAAAGAAGTGGACTAGTGAGTGTGAGGTCACCCATAACTTTCAGCTCCAGTCAAATGAAGCTCGTCGAGGCTAGAGCAGTTATAGGGGCAAATTTGGAGCTCATATTTGAAATTCTGACTGTGAGTATCATAGCAACCAAAGAGCCAATCTGGAGCGAAGCTGTTGAAGGTAACACCCCTTCCCGCCCACACCGCTGGTTTGGCAGGGGGCAGGCGCTTAGCAACGCTGTCAATCAAACCTGTTGCTAATGCTAGATAGAGCGACCTCAGGGAAAGAAGACGGCTAATTTGTCTGTTATTAATGTTCATATCTTGAGTTACACAATAGCGAAATAAAAATACCAGGATCATATAGAGCAGGTTAATACACACGTTTTCAGACCAAAATGACAAGCCTGACCGCAGTAGTTACGGAGAGAGGGGCGTTTTCTAATGTAAAGTGAATTGGAGCCAGAGTCGATGGATCCGGAAGCGCGCCCTTGATCACGTCCTATTCGGAAAGAAGTGGCTGGTTAGCAATGTCCATTTATATATACAGTCTATTGTCAAAACACATTTTGCTCAAATACATGGGGAAAAAACGGGTACAGGACCTGTGATTTTCCCCTCGTAGCTTTCCCACGTGTCTGCGATCACAATTAGGCGGGTCACTAAGGTGTGGGCAGCGCATTAAGGCCGGGGCTAATCTATAGGATGATGTATGTGGTTTTAAGGCAGTCGATGGGTCTGTCTGAGCCCGCGAACCACTGGGCCGGAGTCTATTCATCACCGCGACCTCCCAATAGA
>JACM01058963.1:0-13304 GCA_000787095.1 Periophthalmodon schlosseri
GTTGGCGATTATCATGATTATATAAAACTATAAACAAGATTATTGTTTATTGTCCCATCTCTAGTAGCTGCCAAAATGCACCAGCCTCAACCACTGACTCACATTGATAAAAGTGTCTTGCCCATGGACACAGAAGCTTACTGTTCTTATTCAGGAAGTTGCCACGGACGCACCATTATTGTACCCCCTTCCGGTTGTATGATTTTGCTTAGGGCTGTCAAACTCAACAGCAAATTAGTTATAAATATACAAACAGAGATATTCTTATGGTTAGTAAGTATATAATGATTTCATGTTTCACAAATACGAGCATCAACAAAGTCAGTCTATCTCTTACCACAGTAGTTTCAAGTGTATTTTTCCTTTGGCTCACAGCATTTCCAGCCCAGTAAGTTTGTGTGTGTGTGTGTGTGTGTGTGTGTGTGTGCTTTGGTGCCAGTGTGGTTTGGCTGTGTGTCATTAGCCCAGCTGTCTCTCAGATGATCTATGTGCGTCCTTGCTAAGTGGAGCCGTTAATATGTGCATTATTTACACCAAGGCGAATATCACGGTGAGAGGGTGGGTAGGGTAGGGTTGGGAGGTTGATGGGGGGGGGCATATCCGAAGAAGGACTTCAGCTGCATTACACCTGCAGTGGTCAGGGCTGCACACGCCCACCATACTGCACAAAGAAACTCAGCTACATAAATATTTTTTTTTGTGTTTGATTTTGCTATACTTACTTTCACTACAATTTCTCAGGGATGAAACATCAAAATAAATACCCTAATATTGAAAATGTTAAACAAATTAAACAGGTCAGCCAAAAACAGAACCATCAAATACTCATTACTGAAAAAATCTTCCTCATACTTGCAATTTACTGATACTTGAAATTTGTGATAATTTTGGAACTACAGCAATGTATTTAAATTGAAGGTGATGAAGGGATTATTTTATACATTTTTAAATCATATTTAGATCTTCCACATTGAAATCATATACAGATTTAGGTTTTATGTTGGATTCCCCGATGCAATCTTTTCCATGTATCCAGGCTGAGTTCTGGCAAAAAGAGGACATACAATTTGCACAATTCCTTGTTTCCATAGAATTCCAGAGCCTTTGCTGATACAATGAACATAAAATATACAATATTCAGCCCTACAAATCATTTGATCCTTGCAGCTTCTCCTTTCCCACATCTTCAATCTTCAAACCCTTCCATGCTATGATTAAAATCTAATCAGACTTATCCAGAATCATTAAAATTATAAATCTGTGAAGTATTTTTAGCTCTAGCCCTCACCCCCTCCCATTTCCCCTCATCCCCTCCTCCCCTCTTCCCTCACCCCTGTCCAACGCCCAGTCTCAGTTATGACATGTGGTTCACATTTAATTAAAACGTGGTGAAAGCTGCTTGGACTGTTGGCCTGGCTCTCATTCTTGTCCAACCTTTTGTTCACAAGTCTAATTCAGAGGCTAATATCCTCCTTCGGCATGTCTCCACAGGACTCCGACTTGGTGCTGACGTTCAACCTCTCCATGCACCGTTCCTGGTGGATGGAGAACGGGCCAGGGTGCAAGGTGACACCCATCACCCCTCCCCCCTCCTGGGCACCTGAGGACCACCGCTACATCTCTATATCGGGCTGTCTGCTGGACTTCCAGTTCATAGAGGTGGCCCATTCCTCACTGCAGATACTGCTGGCTGTAAGTAGATATTAGTCTTTAGTAGTATACATTAATTAGGAGCACTATGTAACTTCGGGTGGAGGGTCCGCCACCTGTTTGGCGGAATAGAGATGTTAATGTTGTGCTTGCAATGTTTAACAGTATTGCATTAAACCATCTTGCTTTTTTATTGCCTTGAAAACATGAAGTCTTACTGTAAGCATGGTTGCCTCTCCAAAGATCTGAGCTGTAACTTGGCCTGGTGGCATCATGCTTTTCTCAATGGCTATAGATACGTTCAATGCCTGGCTGTGGAACATTCTAGGCAAAGCTGGTGGCAGACCCTCCACCAGAAAAGCTGCATATTGCACCATATTTGTAACTTACTTTCCGTATTATTACTATGCCATATTTCTTACATTAAGGGAAATTTGAAAGCATTAATCAGGTGATTATTTATGTGGAACCTGTCGAAAAAATGGCAGATTGCAATTGATCACAGGGAATGCCTTTTTTGTAGAACCCTGATGGTGACTGTGAAAGGACACCCTAATGGCCAAAGTAAAACTTCAGCGAAAAAAGATTATAGAGCAAACGTTTGGTTCATATTTTTAAAAAATCCTGATACAAAAATGAGCAAAAACATGAATATACCTTGCCCCAACACTGGTCACATTGCACATATGTAGCAGATTTTTTTTAATACAAAACCTTATATAGTCTTGCCTTAATAAAGCTACAAAGACCTATTTCATAATGAACAGTTTCAGGCTTAGTACTTCATTAAGGGGTTAGAAATATTTATTAAGTACTTACTAAGCCAGAATCATTTAAACTATTTGTTCATTATTAATTAAGCCTATGTTCAGTGTAGTTATTTCCAAGTGTTACCACAACTTGTAAGATTTTCTACCCAAAAAATACCCAAAGAAACACAACTGTGATACTTTCATTCACATAACTGACTGTAGTTTTTGCTCAGCCATTCCACAACTTTTAAAACTTTTATGGTGACATTTTGAATAATGGCTGCTGCGTCTGTGTAGTTGTAAAAGTGTTTATACAGCATACAGATTGTAAATATAAGACAACCTCCCTGCTGTGTTATGGTGATAAACACACTTTGTCTTTTGTTGGGTGGAAAGTTGTTATTCATCTAAAAATATCTTTTGGAGTCAATATTAGCAGTGAGGACAGCTGTGACTGGGTTTATGATCTTGATTGTCTGTAGGCCCATCTGTTCCTTTCACTTTGGGGGAAGCAAATATTCTGGTGCTCTCCTCCTCCTTCATCTTCTCTCTCAATTATGGACTGGAATGTCATATTTTCTGTTCAGATATATTGTTCATATTTGCTAAATTCTGCTTTTCAATGTTTCATTTTCCATTGTATGCACGTATTCAATTCAATTCATATTCAATACATAGGACAAGAACAAAAAAACACTAAGATATCCTGGCTAACAAGTATACCATGGAGAAGAGGTGGGTTTTCAGTCTAGTCTTAAACTGCGTTAAAGACTGAGAGGATCTGACAGGCAGAGGGAGGCTATTCCATAGTCTGGGCACTGCCACAGAAAAGCCTCTGTCACCTCTGGTCCTGAGCCTGGCTTTGGGCACAGCAGCAGGAGCTGGTCAGCTGACCTCAGGGCTCTAAGTGGAGTATACGGTTTGCAGTAACTCCTTCAAATAAAGAGGACCCACAGAGTGCAGATATTTAAACACTATCAATAACATTTTGAATTGCACCTGACATGAAATAGGGAGCCAGTGCAGGATGCACTGTGTGATGTGCTCTCATCTCTTAGTTTTTGTCAGCAGACAAGCTGCAGCATTCTGGACATTATATAAGAGCTGCAGGGAGCCTTGGTCCAGCCCCATATACAAAGAATTACAATAATCCAGATGCAACGTTACCAATGCATGGATTGCTTTTACAAAATCCGTCTGTGAAAGGTAGAGCTTTACTTTAGCAAGAAGCCTCAACTGAAAGTATTGTCCAGACCACCAGATATACGCAGACAATGTCAGAGAATTCATTTTTACTCACTTTCCAATTGATTGTAATATTATACAAGGGACCTCAGCCAAGGCTTTCACTCTGGCAGCTGCAGGAGTGAATGCACAACATGTAGAGCTATCTCTTCATATAATGTTCCTATTTCTTTGCTAATGTTATGTTGCTAATTACTCAAGTATTGCTCAAATCAACTACAGATATGCTGTAATCAAAAATACAATCAGTTCAACTATGTCTGCGATGATGTGTGGGCTTGTTCCACCCTTTAAAACTTGGAGCAAAGCCACTGTTCTAATCTGCATATGCTTTCAAAACAAAAATGTAATAAACATTACTAATACGATATAATATGTCAGTACTCTATGGTCAATTTTGATCGTATAGAAGTAATTGTTTGAAATAATCGTTATTTCAATTATGAGCCAAATAATTGTGATTATGATTTTTGCCATGATTGAGCAGCTCTACTAATTTGATTTATTTCTTTGTTAACAAATTAAACTGGTTAGTGCTTTGTTGATAACCCTCATGACCAGTTATATCAATGTATTATGGTATTTATGCATAAACTCTTTTCCCTCCTACATAGTTAAAATTGCATGTCTAGTTCAGTTTTTTCCTTCCTTAATAGCACAGAAAATAGAGAGCAAACCTTTTGGCTCATAGAGGAGACATAAGCCCTCCAAGTTCTTTCTAGCTACTTAAAGCTATACATCCTCATTAGGTGAATTGTCTGTAAAAGCCTGCTTTAAAACTCTGCTTCTGGCTTCTCCTGTCTCCTTTCATTGCTGCTGAAACGATTTTCCCTCTTGCCTTGTCTTGTGACCTGGGCCCTGCGTGCTTCCTCCTCTCGACACTGTCAAACTGTGATAATTAGCTGGATCAGAAGAGACAGGAGAGGAGGATATACACAGCCCAAATGAGGGAGGTCTGTCACTTTCATCCCATGGTTGTTTGCTTCTAAACACAAACACTTTTGAATTCAGACTCCACTACAAACCCTTACGCCAGCAGTACTATCAAGTAAGCAACGGCATTTTCTATTCATTTGTGCAGCTTATACCCGCTAAGTTGGACAAGCAAGAGAAGTAGAAAAATGTGTTGCTACTTGTAATATGTCTAGTGCACTACTGAAGTAAAAATATGTTGTATATTTTTGTAGCACATCCCAGAGATATATGTGGGTTGTTAATACTCATGTTAGCTTTTTCATGTTGTAAACAGAATGGACGGACATGTAGAGCTGCATATTCAGTATTGTTAACCCACTAACTGACAGCTCACAATTGTAGTTACTTGACTGCCTTTTTGACTTGATTTCCTGTAGTAATTTGGCAAGTCAGAGCAAGTCTCTTTTGTAAAGTGTAATTTATATGGATAGTTTACTACATACATCCCATACCAATTCAGACTTATAATGCTTGACTCATATTATTTAACTCCTATGATCTATGGAAATATGTAGACAGGAAAAAATATTGAATGATTTACAGTATTAAGAATACCTTAACAAAGATAACATGCCATAACTAACTACTGATGGTATAACTTTAACTAGTTTAGATTTGCCAAAACCAAAATATTCAGAATTTTTGGGCTACTGTTTACTTCCCCAGTTTAAGTGTTTTTCAGGCAACCTAACTTTAGTTCCCAAAACATGTATTTAGCGTCACTCCTGCTGCTTAAAAAATGTGTGAAATATTCATGGAACTTACTGTAACTTTTGGGGTTTTATATTCTGCATCTCCCTCTCTCCCTCTCTCTCTTTCTCTCTGTCCTCACTGTTTTCGGGTGACTCTCCGTCAGTCGATACTGGTCCTTAAAGTGTGGCTGAGTGCCATTTTGACAAAGTAATTAGAGTTGATTTGCTTTTGTAACTTGGCAAGTCACAGCAATCATTTTGGTAAAGTGTAATTTATATGGATTTAAGTTTATTAAATGCATTCTATACCAATTCAAAATCAGACTTATAACTTTTATTATTTAATCTTTTTTAACACCTCTGAACTAAAACATGTGTAAACAAGGAAAAAAATTATTAACTGATTGAAAAAAGTAATAATTTCTCACCAAGATAATATGCTATAACTATCTACTGACTGGTATACATTTAATCATTATTTTTACCAAAAACAAAATATTCAGAATTTTGAGCTACTGTTTACTTCTTCCAGTTTAAGTGTTTTGCAGACAACCTAACTTTAGTTCTCAAAACATGCAGTTAGCATCGCTCCTGCTGCCTGCTGCTTAAAACTGTGAAACACCATTGGGAGAAATATTAACCATGCTAACTGTAACTTTTGGGGTTTTGGGTTTTGTATTCTGCATCCCTCTCTCTCTCCTTCTCTCTTCTCTCTCTCTCTCTCTCTCGCTCTCTCCCTCCTCACTGTTTTTGGGTGTCTCTCCGTCAATCGATACTGGTACTTATAGTGTGGCTGAGTGCCAAGCCAGTGCGCAGCTGTAGCACTGTCTGACTGTAATTGGTGTGTGGAAACAGTGTCACGCTTCATGAGCACACACTCCACAATGTGACTATGGCCTGGCCCGGCGCGCTCGGGCTGCTAGCTGCTGGCTGCTCTTCTATAATTGGTGGAAACGCTGTCAGGGTCCTTAATAATAACATCCATTCAACCAGCAGACCGGGTGACTAAGTAGGCTATGTGGTCGAGGTCGTGCTTGTATACTTGCGGTTTACCTAGTTAGATGCTACAGTCACAGATTCTTCAAAATATAGTCCCATTTTAGATTGGCGGTATATATATAAGCCGTCTTACATGTCGGCTGCCAAGAGTTGTTTTTCTCCAGTGAATATAAGATGGACTTGTCAAAATAGCTCAGTCAATGTCTGGTGTGTTGGAGGTGTGTTGTAGGGGTCAAGGTACATCTTGTAATATTTTCACAGGATTGCAGCAGGTTTGTCATTTGAATTTTCTAAGTGTTTTCAAAGGGCTAAAGGCCTGTTTATAGTGATGTAGAATAGAATAAAACCTCAACACAAGTGCTATGTTTTTTTTCTGAAAAGGCAATAATGAAAGCACTATTTATATGTGTAGCCAGGAACACAAGGTCAGGTCACAGTCAACGTGTGAATCAGCAATCCAATAGGGAGAAGGGTGAGTGTTCATAGCTATAGGAGAGTGCATTATACAGAAGGTAATGTATGTACCGTGATGAATGTAAAAAGAGGTGTCCAGTAAGACCTTCATGAGATATGCTTAAGGTTAAAGTATACTTTATTGTCCCCATAGGGAAATTTGCACTTGCCAATCCTTCAGTGTCGCTGGGGCATCTTGTCAGAAGAAGTGGGCACCACAGTGCATGTGGTTGCTATAGGATGCTGGTATGATTATTATTGACTTGCTTGACCAGCCAAACCCTCCTACACTCTATCTGAATGCAGAAGAGTCTGGAATAAGAACAGAAAGTGACATAGGGACATAGTCTGTATGTAGTGGACTGAGGGAGTGTGACATCATAATGTTCAGTGGCAACCAAATAAAGCCAATCAGGGCTAACAGTTATACTGGCTAATGTGCAACTAAGTTCCATATTTGGAAATCTGGGAAGCTGAAGGTATTTGCCCGTTCCTGCCTAGCAACGAGTCATGAAAGATGTCAATCAAATCTGTTGCTAAGGGGAAAAAGAAGGCACCTAATCCGTCTATTATTAATGTTCATACCTTGATTTACAGACAAAATAGCAAAATAAAACACCAGGATCATGTAGAGCGGGTTAAAACGAACAAGTCAGAATGACAAGCCTGACAGTAGCAGTCACAGAGAGAGGAGAAGATTTTTCAATAGAAGTCAATTGGAACTAGACCTCAAAAGAAGCACTTTGCTCCCTGCTCACTTCCTATTTGCAGCAGCCAGAGGGCTAGCTATGTCCATCTATACTGTCTGAAAGTGTGACAAACAACTGTCCTGCTAATTTGTAGCATGTGTCGCTGTGGAATACATTTCCACTCAAATATTCCCATATCATTCAGAACAAAATGTATAACTTCCTTTACCTCAAATATGTGAGAGTTTAGTGCTTCCTTTACTGATTCTGCAGAAATTTGTGCTGTTCCTCAGTCCTCTGTGTTATTTTGTTTTTATCTTTTTTCCTTGTAAGCCACCATGTTTGTGCATTTCTCTGATTGTTTAATCCGCTCGTCAATCACAACCATTGGAAATTGGGGAGATTGGATATGGTTGTAGACCAAAGATTAAAGTATGTGGTTTTGGCTGGCCAGGCAAGTGGGAAACTAAATTGCAGCATCTAGGGACCATATCCTGATCTTGAGCTAGGCTTTGTCAGTACATAGCTGGAGGATTAGCCTATGACCATGTTTATCGGTTGATAGGTGTAACTGGAACACCCGGAGGAAACCCACCCACACATAAGCCCTACCTAGCTCAGAACCTTCTTGCTGTGAGGCGAAAGTGCTACTACTTCTACTTACTTACCTCTTTAGTATAACCATTGACACAAATGCTTAATTGTTATGGATTAAGAGACTAAAATATTGAAAAATGCAATTGATTGAAATTCTGTAAATTGATTCTGAAAGAGAAAAACAACAAGTTTCCTTTTGTGTTCAGCCTTGCCTAGTGAATAATAACCTATTCTTTTCATGGACTCAGCTGGGTCTGTATATAAACAACAATATGTCCCTTCTGGGCTACCATAGGCGGGAATGAAATATGATTGGGGTAAACTAAGTAGATGATTGATTTATTATAACATAAAAACGGAGGCAGGAGACAGGAAGACGAAGGGAGAAGAAAAGTGCATGAAATTGTGATAAAAAGCCAGCACAAACGTCTCCGTGACACGTTGCTTGGGCACATTATAAAGATCTGAGCAGCCGCAGAACAGACGGTTTCTCTTGGGAGCCGAGAAAGAGAGAGAGAGAGAGGTTTCTGTGTGGGCTAGCATCTTCCCCTGCTGCCAGACTGTGCGAAATACAAGCTCCTCCAATCATATACGCTCTCCTCTACCCTGCCCCCTAATAGTCCTGCCATGCAACAAATCTCATCTTCAAAAGGTCCCGATATAACTTGGGAGATACAGAGTCCTGCTGGTGATAGCCTGCGGTGCCGTCTGGAAAATAATACAAGTGATTAGCATAAGCAGAATGGAGGAAGGAATTAATCAATGGCATTACTTAACTGTTGTTTTTAGTCAGAACACTCCTCACAAAGTACGGCTGAACCAGCCTTTTAGCACAAGGGGAAATTAGCTTTAGCCATGCTTGTCTTCATGTCACAGTTATTACCAAGCAGCTGTCAAAATCAAATCAAGGAGTTGTATAATATAGACTACTGAGTAAACAGAGAAGAATATCTAAATATTTTTGACATTATTATCTATGTTTGTGTAAAATGTTAGGGTCTCCTCAAAAGGAGCATTTTACACAATAGTGTAGAATTTACTTACATTTTGATCAATGCATTGAGTGTGAATTACAATTATCTTGTATTTTTTGTGGCTTGTTTTTCTAATCAGTTGTAAACATTTTAGAAGACAAGACTTTTACTTCAAAGGTGCATTATTGCTATGCCTGGAATGTTCCACAACAGGTAACGCACCATAGGCCAAGTTTCAGTCTATACAGAAGTGACCCTGGTCACAGTAAGAATGTATTTTTAAGCAATAAAACATCTGTAACTGAATAAATTAGATGCCATTTGGAACATTCCAGGCAAAGCAATAACATCTCCATAGAAACAAGATGATGAGCTCCACCCCACAAAAGTTGCATAGAGCAATTATGGTGGGATTATAGAGGTTATATATGATGAACAAGAAGAACTCTAATACAGTGATCAAGTTTACATTTGATATAGAAAAGACTGAGATGACATAAGGCTCGGACATACAAAGAGTCTAAAATGAATTAGTGCTCATATTTGATGTAGTATTATCGAGATTATTGATTCAAGCTCTGGCTAAATATATTAATCTCTTTTGATTTGCATAGTGATTTAGATCTGTTTGTTTAGGATACCATCACGAGCTCATCTGCATAGCCATAATTACATGTATTCAGTAACCTCTCTATACTCAAAGTGCTCTTAACAGTGTGGACATAGAGCTATCATTGCAAAACCTTTAGGGAAATAATGGTCTCAGTGTCGTCTCTCTTTTTCTCTACCCCCTATACTCTTTCTCTCTCTTTCTCTTGCTCTCCTCCCTCTTTCTCTCCCCCTCTCTCCCTCCCGCCCCCTGTCTCTTTCGTTTGGCCTCTCCTTGCTCCCTGGCAGAGGGCGAGCTTCGCTGGTTGGTAGGAGTGTGACCTATAAAAGCAGTTGCGTGGGCGTCTGTCCTTGCTCTAAGTAAAGGTCTTCTCCCCTGTGTCCCGCCCGGAGAGATGGGCCGAAGCCATGCAGAACAAACCGGTTTTCCTTATTGAACTCCAGCTGTTTGACATTCCGCTAATTTCTCCCCGAGCTATTTCCGAAATGCCGCAGTGGTTCAGGTGTTTCCGGGCAGAGGAGTGTTCATTGTTTTTGAATGGCTGAAATTAATGAGCCAGTTTATGCATTTTAAGTTTTGCATTATTAGCTTTTTATGTTTGAGGAATGTGTTTAATGCGTTTGTCTAGGTCACGCAAAAATGGGTGAAAATATGCTTTCATTTTATTTATGTTGCCCTGTGGCCTATACTAGTTCTGATAAAGCTCAAGATCATTCTAAAACACACCTGTATCTGTAGAAGTATTGCTACTTCTTCAAATGAGCATCTAGTTACTAGTTTAGTATCACAGCATGGCGGAGGGTTGAGGATTTGAACTGGCAACCTTGTGGTTATAGGACAGCTGTTATATCACAAATTTGCAAAGTACTTCAGGACAGTACACTATAAATAAAAAAAGTCATGATTTCTCACCAGTTCCGTTTGCAAGGCCTATGGCTGCGTCCAGGCTTGGTTTGATTGTACTAGTCCTGGTTTAGTCCAGTTTTAGTTCCAGTGATGTGTCTGCAACTGTGAATGAGACTTAAGTCTGACACAATTATTTATTTTTAAAAGTATTTGCCCATACCTTAACAATTCCTTTATGTGCAGTGGCCACATACAAAAATACAGAAATTCCTAACTCTCATATTGTGTGTCTTACTTTGGAGGTCCCTAAAAATGATCTTTGCCTTTGTCATAGTGCCTCAATTATTACATTTCATCCTGCACTCATCTGACTGAAATACACTGATACTTTAATGACTCTTTGACTTATTACTTTTAAAACAGCTCATGCTAAAACACTGGACATGAGAGCTGTAACCGTGCTTTAAAACTCACTCTTAAACTGAGCTGGAAGAGTGCATTTTGCCTCCGAGCCAAAATCCTGCAGCAGGTTGCTTGGTGGAGCACTTTTGTGTCATTATCATAGCAAACATTTGATGGGAACGTTCTGTCCGCGCACTAGAGCGAAATAACGTCCAGAACTAATGTGCAAAGGCAGAACACGGGCAGCAAACAGAATGCATTTTACTTTTGCCCCATATCAGTGTTCATAACGTTGGATAATGTCACCGGACTCACCAATGCAGAACTAACAGTCACTGTGTTTACCATGGCAACAAGCACCTGCAGAATATTGTGGAAATGATTGTTTTCAGGCATTTGGGATTGTTCTGTGCAGCCATGTGGAGCGGGAAAGTGACACGACGTCTGAAGTACAGGTGGGAGATAAACCAAAAATGGATAATACTGCAAAAGTTGTTTTGGAGATATACAATGTTAGAGTAGCTTTTTATTTTGGATATTAATATCTTGTGTTATGTCTCATTAGCAGCAGAATAACACATTGATAAATACTAATAAACACCAAATTAACCACTTACAAGTATGCAAATTATCAGCTTGTTAGATGTTGATGTGCACCATAAAATAAAGAGAATATTGAGTATATTGAGTATATTGTCTCTAATAAGATCTATTTGAAAAGCTACAAAAAGCTGCTTAAAAGTAAGAAGAGAAGCTTGCAGTAATCTTCCAAACAAGGGTAGAAAGTGATATTTCTGAACTCCATTCATGTTTGGTGTGATTACTGAGACACTGGAACCTTAACCATGACATTTACATATGAACTCTGCCCAAAACCACATGCTTTTACTGAATTGTTTGTAGACCTCTTGATTAAAAAGACCCAAGCTGATCATTGATGATTAGAAATGACAGAATCTCAATTAAAGTTTGAACAATTGCACAGCCTTAATGCAGTCCATCACCTATACTCCTCATTCATGCATTTCACTTTGTTGAAAATCTGGCATTGTTGCCATAACCAATTAACCAATTAACAATCAAAAATAGAATCTTCTTCTGTCTTCTTTATCTTTTGAATTGGCAAAATCCTGAAACTAAGCTAAAACCCACAAATCAGAGCCACAGTTTTCTGGGTGAGTGACAAAGCAGCTAGCTTGTATTAAGTCAAATCAAAAAACATGATAAAAATGTAAATTGTTAGTTAAGACAGCAATTTATGTAGTAATTATTTTCATATCTCCCGCTCCATGTAGCTGTAGTAGAAATAATTTGTTGTTGTAGTGGTTCATATAGTGTCAGTAACAATAGGAAGCTGCAAACCACCTTTTGTGCTTTCACTCAAATATTGGCAGTTTTTAATGTAGTTGAAAGTTAACTGAAGTAATCAATCTGTACACAAACGTGCATTGTAGATACTTTTACTTTTATATATACTGAGCTGTTCCAAACCTGCCCCCACCACGATGCACAAAACCCCATCCAAATCCCTCCTTGTCTCATTGTGCTTCGTGTCAGCCAGGTGAAATGTCCGTGTTGTACCAGTTATTGGTTGTCAGGACGATCACAGGATGGCGCTGCTCCGACCTCCATCTCACTCGCGTCCAACCATTTCCATTCCCGCTCATCAAATACAGCGTCCTGCCTTCTCCGCCAGTAACTAGGTAACTCTAATCCTCTGCCAAAATGAAAAGAGAAGCCTTGTCTCTCCTCCCCACACCGCCATTGGATCAGGGTAATTCGATTCAGGCAAACGGCGGCCGCACAAAGAACAGAGGAGCAGATAGGAACTTGGTCATTATTTCTCTAGAGTGCACAAACTCTGCAACTGTCTCCTCAGCGATGTCATCTTCAATTATTCATGGGGTCATTAAAAATAGTTCCAAGTGCCTCCAGCTCATTTGTGCAAGTTAATTCCTCAATGACCTTTGACATTTTACACACTATTACATTTCGCCGTGCTGCAGACTAAGATTCAGAACGTTACATTAATTGGACATAATTCACATTCACGTCTCATTTTGGTGCCATCGAAGGTTTAACATATGTTGTAATAAATCCCCATGTTCTCCTTCTCTGGCTGAAATGGCAGAAACTTGAATTTGGACTAACAAAAGTGCACTGAGCAAGTTCTAGAAGTAGTTCTCATGACAGTGTTGATTATGTTCAATTTATCCTGCGTAAACATTTACAAAAACACCTAAAGTCTTAAAGTGCATATGGGTTAGACTACATATTTCACTAAAAGCATATATTTATGTTAAGTTTTTCACCAGCTTGAAGTTTATCATTTTACTTCCTGGTTGCACATCTGCCATCTGCTGGTGTATACACAAATAACTCAGATAAATGATGACTTGTTTTCCATGCATATTTAAAGA
>JACM01038968.1:0-36672 GCA_000787095.1 Periophthalmodon schlosseri
ACACACACATATTTTTTTTTATTTTATATTTTTTTCATTAAAATATTTTTTCTGTAATCAAAATGAATGTATCTTTGTATCTAGATATTTTGTTTTCATCTGCAGAGAAATATTTTTTCTTAAAAAAAGGCCAGAAATCTCTTATCTATGACTTTAATAATTATACTTAACATGACTTAAAGCATTCGCCACTGTAAATGAAAAAAAAAATCATGCACTTTATAAAGGCTAAACTAGGATAAAATGATCTGTAAAAGAATCTGCAGATGTGTGAACAGAAAACAGCCAAGGAGATTTTTACATCACCATATAATATACTGTTTAATATTTTTGTGGTTATGAGAATGTTTCTGTTCCTGTCAATGAATTAAATAGACCTGTTATGAGTAGTGACATTAAGACTCCTTCAGATCAACTTGATCTTTACAGGTTACACAGTTTATTACACTACCATTCAAGTGTATATGACAGGACCTGTGATAAATATTTATCATAGTTTTACATCAGTCAAGAGGCAGTTTGTGAAGAAATTGTAAAACTAAGGAAAATTAGGCAAGATTTTTTGCAAAAATTCAGTCAACTATGGTTTAGTGAAATGAGTAATCTAACCTGTCATATGCACTTTCAATGAAAAGAAACAAGTTGAATGAAAAAAAAAACTTCTGCAGACTTGTTGGAGTAAACTCATTGGGATAATATAGTCTCTTGGGGAAACTGAATTCTGAGGAGGATATGAATGGTTTGGATGAGTTCACTAGGGTATAAAAAAGGAGGAGGGAGATCTAGCCTTTGGGGGCAGTATACTGGCGCAGGAGGGACGAGATGGCGCTGGAATCAGTGACTTCTTCTGGGAGAGAGCCCTCCATGTCTTTGATAAAAGGGTCAGCCCCAGAGTTTAGCAGCAACTCCACAATGTCAGCAAACTCACATGCAGAAGCTGAGGAAACAAGAGAAGAGAGAGAGCAGCCACTGAATAAAGGACATGTAATAGATTCACGTTTTTGAATGTATTACAATGTAGTGTATGACAAAGGGCAAATTCACTTTTTTATCATGTAAATGCATTGTTTACAATTAAGAAGTGCAATACTTTAAACAACTTGTCTGGTTTTATAGTTAATGAAAAGCACATCTCAGCCCTAGCACTGACACTTGGCTGAACTTGTGCTTCTCAGACACTTCATTTGTGGCCTGTTGGCCATTTGAAGCCCACTAAAAGGGTCTTATCCTTCTCTCACCACAGGCAGAAGGGTGACTTGCACTTTCTTAACCCAGTTAGCAGGTCCGGGCTGTCCCGAGACATCTCTCGCCTCTCTGGCACCTCATCCCCTTTATCTGCTCTTCTGAGTGCTTCTGTGTCTGTGTCAAACGCTGTCCATTTAAAACACTGGAGGAGCCTCCACTGATCGCTGATGTCAGCAGCTGCAGTGATTGACAGTCAGGCCTCTTAACCTCGGCCTGGGGGCGGCTGCGGCGTGCTGCTGGGAGTGTGTATGCATGAGATATGATCATATACATGTGTGTCCATACACATTGTGTCTTAGAGGGTAACTTATATCGACCACCACACGGACCACTAATGATTCACCACATGTGACTGACAGGCAGTTTTTAAGAGGCAATGCAGAGCTCAGGTTGTTGCTCCAAACAGTGTTTTATTTGGGCAACGTGTGCCTGTGCAGGGGTGTCTCGCCTGGGCCTTGAGCTGTAAAAAGTGCCCGGCCCTCGTGGGAGCCGTAGAGGAGGAGCACAATTTATGGTGAGCAGTAAACCCTCAATTAATCACTTGCCAGCAGTGTGGCCCTGTGCAAAGAGAGGTGCGAATGAATTTTCATTCTCTGCTATTTGTCTCTGGGAGTTCATCGCTTATGTTTATTAGTCATCTTTTTATGCCCCATCTCTGGACTTCTTGTGCTCTGTGTGTGGATATCAAATAGGTGATGCAACATACCAGCATCAGGGCAGCCCCACGTGCTCAGGGACAGATGGCGCACGCGTACGCACGCACATGCACACGCACACACACACACACACACACACACACACACACTTGTGGTGGAGGAACGCCCCTCTGGGACGCAGTGATGGGGCATGAGAGGGTCAGGGGAGTCTGTGGACCACTGCTGATTTCCTCTGGGAGGCCTTGTGATTATTACACACCCAACAAAACCAGACGGGTGCACACAAATGTGTAACATGTGTTACAATGGGGGTGCAAAATGAAGCAAGTGTAACGCATAAGTAGACAATGAGTTAAAACTATGTGTCCAATGACTGCTGAGGCATTCGAGTCCACTCATCAGTTAGATATTGTCTTCATATAAGAGTGTCTTACCATAGTGTAGAGCAGTCTGTCCTTCATTGTCCTGAAAAATGAAAAAGGCAAAACTCATAAAAAGTACACAACAGATTTAAAAACATTCAATTCAAATATGTTGTTCAGAGCAGATAACAGTGTTAACGCAGACAATGGAACATATGAACATAAAAAATGTTTCTACATCCGAACATTAGGACGTAGTGTAGATAGAGTGTAAATTGACCAGTTAAAAAAGGTTCAAGAATTAGAGAATGGACAAAGTTTTGGGGTCAGGCCATAAACATAAAATCACGTAGATATCAGATCAGAGGATGAGCAGGTTCTGACTCACACACAGTGACTTAACCATGCGCTCCAACTGGTTAAGAAATGGCATTACAATTTCAACTTAACCAAGGGAGGAGAGGATGGAACCACACATTTATAATGGTTACAGTTTTGGTTACAGAATTTAAAAACATATTTACACATGTTTCTCCATATCTAGGGACATGGACAACAATTTCTACAACATTTACTCCATGCAGGTGTCCAGAGAAGTGGTGAAACTACTTTAAACCCAGAGGTCACAGGCTGTTGTATTATTCTTTTGGGACAGGAGCGAGCGTAATAAGGCCCAATCTATGACAGGCATCATCAACAGCAGACTCAGTTCTTAATCACAGCTCCGACCTGCCTTTGCACCTTATAATGATGATGAATGGACAAAGTGTAGCCTCCAGTCTCAGAACAGAAGCAATTGTTCAGCCACGCACAATGACTATGCTGTGAGATAGATTAAAAGTCAAAAGGCACTTTCTACACTTCTCAATGTCATTGGAGTTGAAAAAACTCTAAAATCACAAAAGCCATTATGGGCAAACTGTTCATTAGCTCGTGCTCTAGTACCAGCCAGACCTCTCTACACCTCCAAGTTTCCCAAAGACATTAGAAGATTTATACCATTTTGGGCCCTGTAAAATCTATATAGGGGTTTTGATATCTTATTTAGTCTTTGAGTGAACTAGATCTTAAAATTGGTATACTTTAAGGGATCTTTATGTCCCTATGTGAGGAAAATACATTTTGAGAAAACGACCTCTGGGGTTAGAATGTTCTTTATAAATCCATTGATGCAAAATAATAAAATAAAATATTCAAACGTCTTTAAGTGCAGCATACTGACCAAAAAAAATAAATATATATATATTAAAAAATTGTATCCCTTTAAGATGTTCTAGTCTTAAATTTGACCCTCTTCTCCTCCTCTCCTGTTTAACTCTAGCACAGAGTGATCCCATTGTTGTGTCTCTCACTGTGAGGGGCAGCACTTCAGGGACCTGCTGATTGGATTAGAGCTTTCTATTCCCACTGGGCAGATCACTAAACACAGATGCAAATCACCAGCAGTTCAGTGAGGCACCACTGCTGGCCTGCAAAAACAACACTGTCTCAGGCAAATACCAACTGAATTTCAGAATACACAAAGATACATTGTATTTGGAAAGATACAAATAGGGTCAAGAGAAAGTCAGGGAGGCTGCAGCTAACAATTATTATTAAATGATTATTTCTTTTGTACATTGTTATTTTTGGTCACATTTTTTGCCAAATAAAAGGTTGAAATATGATGACTGAAGGCTTCTAGACAGAGAATATTTACAAATAAACATATTATTGCTGAAAATCATATATTGCTTATTGCTAGTCTCGATTATTCCAATTAATTGTTGCAGTCCTGCTAGATACCCTCACAATAAATGCATATAATATAATTAAAGTGTAAGGGGTTTAGGCGCTAATCTGGAGCAGGCGCTAATCTGCATTTAAACAGACACGCACACAAAGCCTTGCCGTGCTGCACACCGCTGGCTGCACATGTGTACATTACAGAGGCTACATTCTCCGGTTGTATGCCTACCCTGGTGAGGGGTCAGCGGCCTGTCCTCTCAGCGTTCCCTAATGCCCCTGGATCCAGGACGGAGGCTGATGGAATCACAGGAAATTGGATTGTCTTCCATTTGCTCTGGAAGCAGCCGGGACGAGACACTCCCCCGTACATCCCCAATACTTTCTGTTCGCTACCGTAGCAGTTTTCAACCCCCCTTGTTCCTCTTTAACTCCAGTGCACCCCTGTACCCATCCCATTATGGAGCCATGTCGCATAGAACCTCTGCTTTTACATGTCATCCAAAGTTTCCCCTTGCGGTGCAGAAATGCTGGACTGGATGTCAGCATAGTGCTCAATAAAGCAGTGGCTTGCACAATAGCAGCTGTGCAGTGTATCACTCTAATGGGGTGGGCCAATATGCTTAGGAGTAGCATGGGGAGGCCTTGATCTATTAGTACAATTGCAGTTTTGCTGAATGTAAGTCCCACTAATCTATCATTTCCTCTATACAGAAACTAAGTCCAGTAAGATAAAGGAGAACAGGAAGGAGGAAAGAAGGAGAATGAATCAAAAAGGTACCCACATCTGTAGTCTGATGTCTTTATAGATTTAGATGACCAACACATACTTTACTTTTAACTAACTTAAAGGTGCACTATGTAACTTTTCTGGTGTAGGGTCTACTGCCTGCTTGTCTCCTTGGAAATATTAGTACTTTGCTATCTAGCATTTATTAAATATCAGGTATTCAAGTGCTAAAAATATACCTTGAAAAACATGGATTCTTACTGTGAGTGGGGTTATCTCTCCACAGACCTGA
Source organism: Periophthalmodon schlosseri (assembly GCA_000787095.1). Lineage (NCBI taxonomy): Eukaryota > Metazoa > Chordata > Actinopteri > Gobiiformes > Gobiidae > Periophthalmodon > Periophthalmodon schlosseri. Next base: position 5,011 of record JACM01038968.1, read on the forward strand.
TCAGTAACTTGCAGTGGTGGTGCGAGGTTAAAGTAGTAAACATTTTAGGTATCTGTACTAAAATGTAAAAAGTATCCACTTTAAAATCTACTTATGTATAAGTAGATTTTAAAGCGGATACTTTTTACTTTTTCTTCACTACATTTGAGAGCAGGTATCTGTACGTTCTACTCCACTACATTTTTAACTGGACTGAAAAGTAAAAGTATTTTTTATTATTGTTTGAGACCTGCTGAGAAGCAAAAATATACAAAAAAAAAAAACAGCTAGGAAAAAAATGATCGATTCAGTTGTTTCTGCTCAACAAAATTCAGCACAAATCTTTATCAAAATCAATGCATTTGAAGCTTCATTAGATCTCAAAATCTGTGTGAAACACTTTTACTTTTTACTCCTGAAGTAAATTTTTAACTTTTACTTAAGTAGATTTTTTCAGATGATACTTTTACTTTTACTCGAGTATTTTATTGCTCCGTTATCTGTACTTCTACTTAAGTAGCAAAATTACATACTTCTTAAACCCCTGGTAACTTGTCCCTCATGCTTGTCTCCATAGAGATTGTGAAGTTAAACTCCACACAGCGCAACATTCCAGCTAAAGCAATAAGATCTCCAAAGAGAAAAGGAGGTGGCAAATCTTCAACCAGAAAAGAGATTAGACTTTTAAACTAAACTAAACCCAATACAGAATGGCACAATAAACATTACATTACACATTCAAAACCAGGTGACTGATGGTCTCAAGCTCTGGTTAAAAAATGTTGAAAAGGACACAGTTTGACTCCCTTCTGTTGCACAGCTCCATTTGGTTCCTTGCACAGTGAAGGCTGATTATCCAAAAGTAGTTTTACACCCAAATATAGAATTTGCAAGTTCTACGGAGCATTAAGACGCAAATAGATTTTTACAATGTTGAGCCCTTCTTTGCCCCCTCATTAATGTATAAATGTAAAAGAATAGCAACAACTGCGCGCAGCACCTGACAGTTTACCATCCACATTTCACATTCTGAGCTACAGTGGCACTAACCACAGCCTTGAGAGTAACTATACAGTCACTAAGAACCTACAACCTTATTTTTTAAGTGCACCTGATAAAAGTTTTGGAGAGCAACTCTGTTCCCTCCCTGCCTCCGTTTTACCCTCCTGCCCACCCTGCCTCAGTCCCTGACAGCAACATTAACCAAGTGGGGAAAAATGGACAAGCAATTATGATTTATGATCAATGCATGCAGCAGCTGCTGACTTTTATAATGACAGTGGTGCAGGGAGGGAGAGAGTGTGTGTGCTGGAAAGATGAGGGGTGAATCGATAGTCACTGGGGATCATTGGTATGCAGATTCCAGCAGATAGCATTATGATGAGCAGGTGCCATTAATCAGACAACAGCAGAAAGATGGAGAGAAGCGAGCAGAGCTTCAGGGAGAGCCATCTGTAACCAGCAGCAACACCACAGGCCACTACAATAAATCTGCCAAGCACTGCACCACACCACTCAACTTTGAGACTGACACATGAGAGAGTCTGCGCAAAGCACAGGGAGATCTTTGGTTTAGTTTAGGTTTAGAGAGGGAACATGCGTTTCTCTGTCATTCTACCGCTAAAAACAGAATGTAGCCCAAGAGTCCTTCAAAAGCATCTTCAAAGAGTTCTTATCGTAGGAAGTATATTGTATTTACTGTAGCTGATGACCAACAGGACTCTCTCAACACAGCTCTGTGGAGTTTGCCCTCAGTGGTTCATCTCTGTTTCCCCTCACATGTGGATGCTCTTTAGGGAGCCCCAGTGTTAAAAGGATGTGGTGTCCCGGCCACCCCTAATTAGATCAGGTCTCCTCTGTGAGTGAATGAGGTAACCTTCAGTTAGTGTTAGAGCCACAGCACCCACAGTCCAGAGGTGGGACAATATCACCTGTGTAAAGATAATATAAATATGGCACATTATACAGACTACAAAGATCTCCTTGTTTTGGCCATTCCTTTCCTTGTGAAAAGTTAGTTAATTGTAAATTTACACATGCATTTCTCTTCAGTAGTTAAAGTATTGTATGATTGAGGTAATCAACAAATAAGAGACAAAGAATGAATACATATATAAGAATATGGACATATGAATCTGAAGGATATTAATGTCTCAATGTGTTGCTTTTCTACATTAAAAAGAGAGGACTCCTTCCTCCTCTTTTCTGCTGATCTTTATTCTCTCCATCCCTGTTTCCGGACACTTGCCTGCCTCCTGTGTCATGGCGCTTGCTTGTTCCCTGGGGACACCTTAGCCTCCATTATGGCCATCAGAGAAGAGTATAAGGCCAGAGCTGAGAATTAACATCACCAGAGGCCCCGTCTGTTTTCCTGCGACTCATCGATGACGTTTAAAAAGAAATATATGAAATAAATAAATACATAAAAGAGTGTAATATGAAAATCAATGGTGCGGGCGCGGGGGCTGAGGCATTTGGAGTGAGGGACCCATAAAGCTGAGTAGTGCAGGAGACTGATGGAGGGAAAACACTTACTTTGTTTATTCTCCGGGCTCACCATCCCCTCCCCGGCTGTCTGCATCCAGCCCACACTCTCTCACTCTCCTCTCCACCTCCGCCTCAAATGGTCGAGGACAGCTTTAATGCTCCCGACAATTTATGTGGACGGTTAAGAACGATGGAAATCAAATAGTTGAGTGTAGGCAAGGCCCAGAGAGTGGCCAATAAGAAAGAAACAACAGCTGATGATGGCAAAGAGGACTGTTACCTGCTGCAATGGCCTCTTTAGGCTGCACTATTACTGTCAGCTCACCGGCTCCTTTCTGAGTGCTCATATAATAGATTCATAACTGTATCCACGTGCTATGGGCCCTTTTAACACAGCCGCTTTCATTTCCTCAACTTGGCCTAATGTGCCGCAGGTACTAAATATGGCTCCCATAAGAAGTGCTTACAATGTGGGTGATAAAATGTCAGGTGCTGTATGCAGTAGTTACTATTCTTTTAAGTTTGTACATTAATGAGAAGGGCATGGAAAGGCTCAACATTGTAAAAATCCATTTGCTTCTTAATGCTTGTAAAAAAAATATGTTCCAAAAGAGAATTAAACCTAAAAATGTGTTTGTGGGAGGGGTATAGAGCTGCTGTGCTGTCATCGCCTTTGTTTACTCTGTGCTATGGCCTTACAATTATATTTTGCACTTAATTTATATTCAGCCATTTTTTAGTTTTCCACCTTCTTGCCTTTCTCCTCTTAAAGACCCCATATTTTCTAGAGGGGGTAGGTTGCACAATTACAAAGAAACACACACTTGCACACACACGCATGCATATACACACAATTATGACGAATCTGGTTGGATATTTGTTATGACTGGGCTGACTGAGCCATTAGTTATAGGAGCTAGTGCTGGGAAAGGGGAGGGATACCAACGTGTAATAATGCCTCTGCCATAGAATTTCAATCAGCTCAGTGCCCCGGCTGGCGCGTGTGTACGTGGTTTACTGAGCGCTACAGTCAACAGTAGAGGACACACATGAGAAGGCTTTGTGTGCTGCAGCCCCATACTACTCTCTGCTAACAGGGACACATTTACATCACAGCTACCATACTCGCCTTCTGCTGAATGTAGCAACTTCAGGAGGAAAAGTCATAAATATTGATATTAGTTTTACTATGCTTTTTTTGAAAAATGTGCATGAATGAATGCTAATGCGTACAACCGGATGTGTTTGATTAAAATGAAAAATTCTTCCAGACAAACCATCTGATTTGGGAAGAGGAATGGGCATATATTAACATACAGGGATACTTTGGTGTGAAGAAAAATACAGTTATAGTGTGATAATTGCCATGGTCTGTATTCATTCTGTATTCATCATTTTCACCATTTCTGATAAAAATCCATCTTCAGAATGACATAAGTGCAATGACTGAACTAATGAACATTACATGGAGTATTTGCCAATGGTTTGTTTGCTTTGAGAGAGTGGCATTTATCATAAATCAGTGTTAGCTCAGTGAAAACTAATTTCTACTTTAAAGAAACAAAAGCAAATACACATATTCAAAGACTGTTTTTATGTCTCTAAAGCCACCCCTTCAGATTATGTGTATAAATCTTGTTTTTTGCTCTGTGGCCACCAATAGCTGCTACCCCAAGTCAGATATTTATTACTATTGATCTTGCTGGTCCTGGCTGAAGACTTTTGTTCTGCCGACTCGAGGCTCTGACCTCAATTAAGTTATGAATTTCTATCTGATAGACTGGGAGCGCTTGGGGCCTGTGCGGGCGCGCTACTACGCTGGATTAATTAGAATTAGCGAGTCGACCACCCCGCCTCATGGATCATGTTGTTTTAATACAAAGTATGGGCAGAGGCGGGTGAAGGGATGGGGTGAGAGGGCCTGATACACTGGGAGCTGTAGAAGGCAAATGAGGAGAAGAGGAAGAGGACAGAAAGACAGAGAAAATGTCACTTTTTAAAACTTGTGTTTCCTTCCAGGCTGTTTTTGTTGTGTTAACCTGCATCTCACCTGTGCCTTCTTATTGTTAAACTAATCCCAGCTATTTCACAGCTCATGGCACAATCGACTAAGCCTAACATTCTTTAAGTTCACCTGCTTAGCAGAGATTAGACTGCAGTTCTTCACTTTGTCACTTCATGAATGTCCATATTCCCATGGCAACTGTTTGGAAAAAGGTTAGAGCAGGATTTCCACCTCAGAAAAACAAAAGTGTGGAATGAGGATAAGCTGAGGGTGTGGGATTACAGCGTCTAGTCAGAGACCACAGGGAGAGTGCACATGCATGCGCACAAATACAGACCACAGCTAGTTTGACCAAATCACATTTTACTTTTTTTTTTTTTTTTTTACTTTTGTTCCATTATTTTAAAATGGGATGCATATAAAATGCCTGTACGTATAAGTCTGTCAATCCTCTGTGACTGTGGATTTTGCATGGCCCAGTGTATAAAAGGTAGAAAGTTACAGCAGCAGTGTAGAGTGTACCATTAAGCAAAAAGTTCACCACATAGGACAGAGCAATGTCCTGTAATATAACATTTATCAAAAAAGAGGAAATCTGCAATGGTATAATTAACAATATTATGCATATTAGGTACCTGTTATAAGTTAAAAGTTCATTCTCATTATCAGTGTTTTCAGGCATTAGAGGCAGCTAGAGTGTGCCTGCACATTATATTACAACATTTGGATTTCACATCACTCCCAAAACAAATAACAAATCATTATGATCGATATGATATGGCCCAACCCTCAACCATGCCATAGTCAGGATCACTACCACACCTGAAAAATGTTCCTGCAATTTGAACAAAGGGTATGTCCCTCCTAAAAATGTTATAATAAGAGACACTATCTGAGCCCATTTTATTTATTTAATCAGAAGTATTTAAACTTCTGGTGATCTGCTCAGTTGATATGATGGAATGTCTTTTAACTAATGCTTCATTAATGCTCTTAAATGTACTGTAGTACACACTGTTGTGTTTAAGCTGTAATTTTCATTAATACATTAAGTGGGCTTTTATTGTCCCACAGTTGTGGTGGGGTGTCCCACTTTCCTGGGTGTATTAGCTGAGTGCGCGGCAGTGTATGGATGAGGAGACGGGCTTAATGTACAGGCCACATCAGGAACAGCCCACAGTTGGCAGAGCTCTGCTCACTGCTACCTATTGTAGTCTGTCACTGTCCTGATCCAGGATTAACTATCAAACAAGCCCTAATGCAGGTTACCAGGGTTTGGGAACAGTTCACTCAAGCAATCAGTTGATTAATTTTAACAGTTTCCCTCGTCAGGCAAAGGAATAATAATACTTTTTGTTTTATCTCTGAAGTCCTCTGCCCCTTTTTAATCAACAAATTAAGCAGAAGTCAGGTTTGAGCTGTATTTACCAGTGCTATGCAGTTGGTGGAGGTCAACAGTGATTACAGGTCAGGCCTGCAACCAAGCCTACACGAGCCTTTGCAGAAGAACACGCAAACTTCCATTTCTTCACAGTAATAAAACGACTGAAGGGCACAAACATAAATGTGTGCATCAAACATTTATCTCCTCGGTATAAAACTACTTTTGTCTCATGTCTGTGCTTGTCTAATGTGCAACATATCGAGCTACAGTTTTACATAGTGAGCAAATAATTTGGCATTGTGGCTCTGAGATATGATTTAGCACACTATATTTTCCTTTGCCACCTCATAAATCTGCTCCCAGTAACAGTGCAGCACAGTCCAGTTCTTTTAATATTCAGTCTTCCTCAGAGCCGCCTGCGCTGACACCTGTGAGACAGGCAGGTGAAGAGGTCCTTGTGCGCCTAATGAATGAATAAGGACGTGTCTGTGCTCTGATTGGCTAATGAAACATGACTCCACCAACAAGTGCTATCATCAGAGTACATGGCAGCCTCTCCTCTGGACTCTCTATGCACCGCACATCATGTTTAGACCATTTTATCTGCCCTTCTAAAATATCCCAACCTCCAGTCCAAAACACGACAAAATAAATTCATTTGTTGAATGATTTTGTGTGCTGTGCAACATCAAACAATTTGCCTGATTACTTCCAATTGATTTGGCATTACAGTTAAAGCCTCTATGTGCGCACTGGAAACACTTTGTTGTGTCTCTGTGTGGCCAGTGGAGTAATTTCTTCAATGTGCAGCTGAGCCAGCTTACCGCCAAAGATAAAACCTCCAATGCAGTTAAACCCTGTAAGGCCAAAGACTATGCTACACATGGGTTAACGGACTGCAGGGGCTCTGTGGGATTTGCCTGTATCAACATTTTGGCTGGTGTCACAAAACAAAGTAGAGACAGTACTATTTTACGAAGCTCTGCAATTACTCAATTTAAGCATCTGAACAAAAATGTGAAAATTAGTTGGTTTAAAAACACTGTTTTATGCACATACAAACTATGGATGCACACAAACAATCCACAGGTGATGTTTGACCTACCTGACCATTGATGTCCGCTTTGTGTTCCAGTAATACTGACACCAGCTCCTTGTGTCCTCTGTCACAGGCCCAGTGTAGGAGTGCCCGGCCCTGAATCCACAGACATCATGGATTAATATAGAAATGCCCCTTCTCTATTGTACTGTCTGGTACAATATAATGTATTAGCAAACAAACAATGACAATATGAAACTTGACAAATGACAAAGTTGTGGTTAAGGCCCTAAAAGTGAACTCCTGCCCACATAAACTTGCCTCATATGTGTGATTGATGAAACCCTGTTCCCAAACCAGGATCAGTGAACCACCAGTCTCTCAGACACACTGTGAGATCCTTGTTCTAATAAAACCATGCAAGCTCATTTTTCAGTCAGGCCAATTAGGTAAAGCAAACTCCCAGAGTCCAATTCTGTTGCTTAAATCATATTGATCACAGTGGCTGCATGTTAAAATGGATCTCTATGAGCCAGGCCAGAATACCAATCAGATACTCTCTGGCTCTCTGTTCAGGTGTGCGGCTGCTGACTCCTGACAACATTAATTCATATATCATACGGCTTTGAATGGGATTTTAACTACAGTCCAACCACAATACAACGTGAAAGGCATTGAGATAAATAAGACCAACTCTTTAAACATTACTTAGACCACAGATTAGACTAGAACATGGCCAACTGATCAACTTCTAAATAGGCTAAGCAATGCAAATGGAAATAAATACTATTATTGTCCATTCAATAGACATCACAGAAAATTATCTGCATAGGACATATTAATTTTGGACTAGTTTTACACTGGACCTGATTCTAGTCTTTCTCTTGGCATGGGTAAAGTAGAAATACACTGAGTTTAGACTCCAAAAACATTTTGTTCAAGGTGTAGGAACTTTTTGCAGCTCCTGGGTGCTTTCCATGGGACCATTATTAAAAAGTGCCTCCGAAACTACATAAGGATCCTACAGTGCGTAAATTAAATCTATCAGACTTTAAGTAGTATTTCTGCCCTATTTCATGAGAATTATCTGGTGGCTTGCGGGCAGAAGTATGCAGTCACTAGTTGGTTTCATTACTAATGTAAAGTGAAACTTCACTACTGCCCTCTGCTGTTGTTAGGTTGAACTACATCCAGAATCACAAAAACAATGGCAGTGAAGAGACAAAGCTCTCAGGCTCTGAACCATCTGGCTCTGGACTGGGATTCGGCAGCCGATTGCAGCTTATCTGGAGAAGAACTGCAATGAAAGAGAGGCAGGAAACCAACCATTTGGTCCAGCTGATAATGAATCAGGAGAGATGAAGGAATCTCAGAGTCAATTCAAAAAACACCTCACAATGTGAATAGCTATACATACAAATTACACACTTGGGCCTGAGCAGTGGTACCATGTTAGTGAATATATTACATAACTATGCTGGAGAAGCTGCATAAACTTTCCAGGTTGACCTGTATTTGTCAGTGAAACATTTCAGAGCTGGGCAGGACCACAGCAGAAGCACAGTCAATGCCTTTCTGGAAAGCATTAGCAGAAGAACATTCATACATAACACACAGCGTGTCCTTGAGTGAAAGGTTAATATTTCACCAGTTCCACGTTGCCTCCAGGCCCCCACAATCACCGTTAAATATACACCCCCGGCTACACAGTATTTAAACGGTGAATCACGCTGCTGGACTGTATTGTGCAGGCACTGTGCTGTTAAGTTACCTCTTCATCTTTTGTATTGACATCCACGTTCTGTGAGCTCAGAGCCTTGTTGATTCGCTCAATATTATTTTCCCTGCAGTAGTCGAAGATGTTCTTATCTTCTTCTCTGGAAAAAGGGATAAAAGAGTGAATCCAAAAAATCCTGCTTGTGCTCATGCGCATAACAGTTGTATTTTTATCTGAATGGCATTGTTGCTAGAACATACACTAATATATCTAATCAAAAACATGAATGAGTATCTAAAGTGAGTATTTCATAGGCCAGCAGCTATGCACGTGCCATGTCTCTGGGGAACAGTGATATCACACAAACAGTGATTTTATCTGATGCCTCTAATCAACTCGTGCCACTGGGGACAGACAGCAGCGTGGGTGCTGCAGAGGTGCTATGGCAGCGGACTAGGGGGCAACCAAGAGAAAAGGGGCCAAATCTCATTTGGAGCTTTACGCCTTCCACACCCTCTTACCCGCGCCAGCCGTTCTGATTAATTGAATATAGTGCTGTATTGTCTGACAGAAGCCCCTCGTCCCACCATGGCCACACCACTCCAACACAGTAAGTCTGTCATCCCCAAGGCCAAGTCCCTCCATTTCTGACCCAAACACATGCTCTTCCAGAAACACATAAACCCCACTATACCGCTAAACAAGAGAAACTCAATTGGCGTACAGTGCTATCATTAGGTTCAGGTAGCATAACACATAAAGATTTATGCATGAGAAATAAAGTTAAAAGATGTGTGCAGCTTGAACACACACCCAAGAGAAAAGTGAATTATCACTGTACATTAACAATCGCATTCACAAATACTGAAGCTGAACGACACAGGGTACTTCTTCCCTTGTGGACAATATTTTGTTTTCTTTTAATTAACACCTTTCTGGTACCTCTAAACACACTCATTTACAGGGAACTCTAATAATAAAGTATTTAGACAAATACACAATTTACTTTCAAAAGCTTGGTTATACCAATTGGTAGGACATCCAGTAAGTACAGAAATACTGTATAGTGGTTTAGAATTCAGACTAGTACTAAGGAGGGCATGTTTTATAGTGACAGTAACAAGACACAGACAAAGAAAAGTTTTGTTTCTATTTGTTCTTTAATGAACCTCTGGCTTTCATCTACCCTCTCTTTCTCCAAGTTCACTCAATCCCCCTCTTCCTGCCATCCCCTCATCAGCCTGTGATGAATTATGAATAACTCATTACACTTTTATTACTTCTAGGTTATGTATGAGCACATTCATTTACATACTCCTGATTACCGGCACTATGTTTATTCATGAGTGCAGGAGTTGGACCACACCCACTTCCTTGTCTGATGGCCATGGTGACCCCAAGTGTCCCTGATGTGTGGCTGCCATCCGTCTTCGCCAGCAACTAATCAATAGGCCAGCTCATCAGTCTTTCATTGATGGTGGGACTGGGCTGCCCTCACTTGTGTCAAACATTACAGCATATATGGTGTCATATATGTAAAATAAGTATTAAATTAGCACATAAACGGCTTAATACCAAGATGTAGAATAGCAAGTCTAACAAAAAGGTCCCAACAAAAAATAAATGCTTAATAGAAATCCTACAAACAATATGACTTTAACTCTTTGCCGCATTGCATGCTGGGAAGGTCACAGGCTACTCTGTCATCATCACAGCGGTGGCACAAAGAGTTCAGTGTGTCTTTGAATGTGTGTGTTTTCTTTGTGTGTGTGTAGGTGTAATAGACAAACATGTGTGTGTCCAGTCTGGTGTACTGGCAGATATGTCCTTCATCCATCAGACTAAACTGGCCACAGAGCTGGAGAACGTTCATCTACCTGACCTGAGCTCCACTGATCAACACCACGGCCACACCATCCATCACAGGCGCATGAGCAGAGCCAAAGGCCCACACAATCTGTCATCACAACCCCTATAGGGCCTGGTCTGCACCCTCCACATGGAGCTACCAGGAACAATGAGAACTGTGGTGTATGCTGCAGAGAGCTGGAAAACAAAACTGTTGATCGGGTGTTTAGGGTGGACAGAGAACTTCAGATGTTGCATTTAAGCCGCTCCAACCACCTGATCAGCTCATTTTAGGGATATTGCTAATCAATCTCCCATTTGTCAATTCTAGTTACACAGAGACGCATTTGGAAATCAAGATCTGGAATAAGAAATGCAATTAACTCTCAGATTGGTTAACAGGTGCTTGGCTGTTTAATATGGAACTCGTCTGTGTGTAAGAGAGAAAGAGGAAAATTGAAATGCAGCAGAGCAGTGAGTGTGACAGTTCTGGCAGGTTATGTCCTGAATTGAATCCAGCCGTAGCAATGTAAAGCTGTAAGTGTATGTTTACGTGTGTGTATGGGCAAAGCAGTGTCTACACGCTATGGTAATGACTTTCTTTTTGCAAGTTTCCCTCCTGAATAGGATAGCTACGGGATATCACCAAGCAGCACACCCTTCTGGGAATCTACTCCACCTGTCCCAGTCTGCTTCACCCCACGTACCTTCTTCACCCTGAAACTATTCCTGAATTGTAACGTAATTAAAAAAGGGGGTTTCTGACTGTCTCTTCTCAATGTGCATACTAATCATATACAGGCATTTAGGGGCAAAACCTGCAGGATTCACACATCTCATTTTCCTCTCCAAAAGAGCTCTTTATATTGAAATGAAGATGAGCTTTTTAAGCTTGAGTAAGTCTGCCAGGAAAGACTAAATGGAGAATACATTTCATTAACATAAATCAGAAGTGTATGACGTCTACAGGCCCTTACAGCAGTTACGGTCTGTTGAAGATAATCATATACAGGACCTAGACTGGAGGTTAACAATCTTCCTATGCTGACCTATGCATTTTAATGTGTTTAATTATAAAAAAAAAAAAAAAAAGAGTTTACTAAGGATTTACTAACTACAATTATCATAGTTAAGTATGTGTTACCTTATTGTTTCCTCCTGATATAGCGAGCTGACCGCTGCTCCTCCAAAGCTTGTTCTCTTTTCTGCTCCTCTTCTTTCCTGTCAAAATAACACTGTACATAAGAAAATCCAGGTATTGACATTTCAGTAAATACAGATATTGACATTTCAGTGGCTTTAAATAAATACTGCAACAGAAACTGTAGAGTAAACCACTTAAAGCAGTGTGGCAAATAGCAGTACGTTATTAGTTTTAGTTAAACAAAGTTAATAGTGCAAGTAGATATTTACACCATCTACCTTTAGTGTACCTTTAGTGTACTTTTAGACGTGCACTATAGGTAGAAAAACATGTCTCGTTGGCTTAGACATGACCTCACTGTTGATAAATGACCAACAACATGCAGAGGCACAACAGAAAATTAAAGTGCTCTAATTTGTGACCCAGGTTAATCTTCAGTATCATTTTTCATACTATATCATAAATTAGAGCTGCATAAAACCTTTAGTTTAGCCCAACTTTATTACTGCCCCATTGTTTGTGGGCCAACCTTGACTCACAAAGGAACCCACACAAATCAGATTTCTGAAAAAAGGGAGAGTGGAAGGGAACATGACAAACAAAGCAAAACAACTATGTATGCACTTTTGGGACAACCTAATTCACTTCTGAAACCCAGAATATTCGCTGATGCACTGGCGCAGCTCCTCCACTATAATACAATATAGAGTCTCCTTAACAATTGTGGTAGGAGCAGAGGTCAAATTCTGCCCATTATTCTGTCCTCTGTCTCAGTCTATGCACTTATACTTACAACATTTAACTGTGTGTTCAGAAGAATGGCTGCTGCCATGCCACAGTGCTTTGTTAACACTAACACAATTAGCTTCTTTTCAGAGGCATTTGAGCTATTGTGGCCCAGTGGACTCCTTAGCTGAGCTATGCAGGAGGGTCTGTGAGTAATACACCAGAGAAATGAGAAAGTGTCTGAGTTTGTTATTTCAGACGTTGACGTTGGTAACAACATTAAATAATAACATTAAAATTAACAATAAGAAACAGCAGTGTCGGGTAATGGCAAGAGAATATTCAAATAGATAGAGATATTTGTCTTAATACGAAGCGATAATTGTAATTGCTAATGAACAAGATCCCGTGCTGAAATGGAAATTGAAAGTGATATTTGTCATAATGGTGCTTGTTCATAAAACCAAACAAATTTAAAATTTAAGTTTACTTGGCCAATGTGTTTTTTCTACACTTGAAAGCTATGATTTGGCATGTAATCTTAACAGGAAAAATGAAAACATTTCATCATTAACACAAACTGAAATTATGCTCTTTTACATAACACAACACATCCTATTGTTTATTTCAACATGTGATCTCAAATGTGTCATCTTGCTAATGTAAGCGCTTTTATAAATCCTCAATACCCAGAGACAAATGAGCATTTGTGTTGAAACTTGTTTATATCTCCTGTTAAGGTTAGTATAGACCCCTGTCTCATAAAAAATGAACTAAACTAACATAAGTTTAAAGTGAAAAGTCCACTTTAACAGCTACTGATCACTTTATATAACACGTGCATAGCATACCATCATAATAAAAACTCATACACTCATTTTTAACTCAAGTCATGACCATGAATGAGCAAGGACTAGATTACAGCAACACTGACATCTACTGGATAACAATCAGTATTGCATGCTACTTTTAAACCATCAACTGATTGACTTTGACTTTTGAGAATAAATAAACATATCCGTGAACCACATATTTATAGAGCTGAATTTGTGAAAGTGTGAGTACTATTCCACCATAAAGTATTTACATTTAGCAGTACGCACTACTTTAAACTTGTATCTCGATGTACCAATGCTAAAGTTAATAACACGTGAATACCAGTAAAATGCAGACACATAAAATACAATAGGAGACGTTGATGCTTGGAGTCAAGGACAGAGCTGTGAGTTCCTGCAGCCCTGCCATTGTGGGGGAACTCATGAAGGTAACACTATGCTGACCAGAAGAGGATCCTCCTTTACATACACACACACACACACACACACACACACACACACACCCATACACACACACACACACACACACACACACACACACACACATAGACACTATAAAAACTGTACTAAAACTCCTTTCCATTGCGTCATTGTTCACTTTACCTGTGCGAAACTCATTAAACCCTTCTGACTTGATGTTTCAGACTGTTAGTCCTCTTTGACACATACAACAGAAACGAGCATTCTTACGCCTTGAAACAGACATGATTTTTAAAAGTATAAATATAATCTAGGATTTGTGGATCATAAAAGGCGAATATCCTCAGATAGCTCTTGGAAAGATGCAAGACCCAAATGGATTTTCTTTCATCCTGTATGCATAGAGATTTTGATGTTGATTGGGAGTCTGTAGTAGTAGTAGCAGTAGCCTCTTATTACCTTAGAGGTGCCTTCTGGATCCAGCACATTCACAAGGGAAACGTACTCATGCATAGCCTGCTCGGCATCCATGTCACCAAGCTGTTTCCACGCTTGCCTAAATAAATGCAATTCATACATGTCACTAATAGTATACACAGTCAATGAATAAGATTTAAAGGACCATATATGCAAATATTCAAACCATTTTCTCTGTCCTTCAAAGTCAAAGAAGCCAGGTTTAGAAGTATTGCATTTGCCCACTTTGACCTGGGAATAAAGTATAAAAGTAAGTATAAAGTGTAGATACGTACAAGAAGTACACTGCATATTACAATTACGATATTAACAGGATGATAGTTTCATAATAAATCTAACAAAGGACAATGACAAGAAATAATTGTCACCGAAGACAAGAGGCTATAATATATTCATTGGATCTAAGTGTGCCACAGACAGAGCTATCAATTCAACCCCACTGTAAGTTACCTGTTTGTACCGCGCATACAGGTAGAGCAGCTGATCTCTGCTGGCTGTCTGAAGCAGATCTTTGACACGATCCGCAGCAGATTCAAACTCCTGCTCCAGTTCCTCTCCCTCCAGTCGGTCTTCCATCGCCATGACGCTGCAGTCAAACTTGCCCACGCCCAGGTCTGAGTCCGAGTCCGAACCTGCTCCACCGAGAGGCTCCCCGGTGTCGGGCCGAGCTGGGTCCGTACCGGAGCCCGTCGCGGTGTCCGGAGAGGACGACGGGGACCCAGAAGCCATCGCTTTGTTGACAGTGTATGTTCAGAATCTAGAAATACCAAGCTATGGTAAAAGTATGTCAAACACAGAAGAAATGATCGTAAAACAATGAAGAGATGAATTTGTTTTTATCCTATGCAGTTGGATTTATTTCTGTTGTCGGTCCGTCTAATGTCCGTTTCATAAAATATCCCGTCTGAAACAGCGAGCGGAATGGTTCCGCTAGAAATTTTGACCCACTTAGTTACGAGTATATTAGCCTATTTAAAGACACATAAGAATAATAAAATTCAACAACAATTCACATTACGATAGATTGTGTAATTCATTATTTTGGCTCCGCATTAGTTATTACCTCAGCAATAACTAGGCTATAGGCCTATTATACAACGGCATCATTTGGGCGCAGTTGCTGACAAAACCTTCTCTGTTTTTCTCTCAAGTACTAGGCAGTTATTTATTTATTTATTTTCAATTGCATATTATTCAACCAATTCATATGTATTGTACTTTCGATTTTTTTAAAAATTATTTTTATTATCCGCCGTTAGCAGAGATCATCCAGCAGATGGCGTAGCGTAGCCCTTTTGGATCCACGTTGGCCGTCACTCTGCCCTGTCATGTATTTGTTTTGGGAGTCCAGCCCCGTTTGGCCCCCTTTTAGAAAGAAGGTTCAATAAACCTTGGGTTTAAGCCTTAACTCAGGGTTAATGTCCCCTGAGACAGACAGCTCAGAGTTTTCTGTTTCAGCAGGTTTGGAGCAGAGTGTAAAAACTCAGAGATAGTAAACCCTGAGTTTAGCAGAGGACACAAGACTTTATCAAGGGATCCCAGAAAAGAGCATTCACCATGGCAACGGTAAACCAGACGAGGCTCCCATCTTAGAGGGACGGGAAGTCATGTGACTGTGGAGGAGCACATTGTTTATTCAAATCAAAAGTTTAAAATGGCAATTTTATTATTTGATTTCAGATTACATAAAATTCAATTAGGCTAGATTTTTAACTAACCTAAGACGTTGAGACCTGTGTAGCTCATTGAGTTTTTAAATGTATCCGACATAAATCAAATTTTAAAAGTGTACATGAATTAAATTGCATAAAGTGTGATCCATGTATCTAATGATTTGCACTTCCCAAGACACTTTAGTGCATACGGTGATGAAAGAAGTATTTAAGTAAAATAAGTGTAAAGCACACATTAATACAAGTCAAATAATTAAACTCTTGTCAAGCCTTATTAAGTGCACCTGGTCCATTTGTGACTGACCAATCAGAGCTCTCCTTCAGGAGCAGTGACTGTCCAATCAGAGCCCTCCTTCAGGAGCAGACTCTGGTTAAACTCGGGGTTAGAAGAATAAAACCTGCTCTGGACCAGGCTAGGGTCAAAGAGTGCGTTACCATGGCGACTGAATCAGGGTTTGGGTACACTCTCTCTGTGAAACTGAAAACTCTGACATGAGTTCTGTTCCGGGGCAACAAGTTTGGACTAAACCTGCTTCTTGAAACTGTTTGAAATTTGAAAACACATTTTTGAAGGGTGGCAGGGAGCTTGCGCTTCACAATCCCTTTGAATTTCATCAACTTTTTGATTTTGCACACGACGCGGTCTGTACGCCTTTATAACCTAGGTACATGCAATGGATCTGTATTAAGTAGGCCTATAAGCGCAAACAAAACTACTGAGCTGCACGAGTTGCACTTGTACAGTCAGATAGACCAGGGATCTATGAAATACGCATAGATTTGTATTGGGCTGTTTGGACATCAGCGCTTTCACTTTCGCAAGAGGTCCCAACAACGCCCGGTGCTATTGCGCGCACAGCTGCTGACGCAACCACGTAGTCGAGAGTCAATGCGATGGCGGACTGCAGTGTCCCCAGTCCTGCCCACGGAGGGACAGGACAAAGTCACTGAGACAACACCTGTGAGAGCAGAAACCTGCCATTGCCGTTCCTCTAAAGTGAAAACTGTGAGGCTATGTGGAATGCAACCAGCCCCGAGTGCGCTCCCTGGGACGGACCAGAAGTGGAGTGAAAACAGCCGGACTTTGCAGCGCGGAGCCACCGCATGTTGAGCCAGCAAGTTCACTGAGGTATTAAAAGTCGCATTGACGGGAAGGGACCGCCGCTCCTGGTTTTAACGGAGCTCAGAAGACTTTTTATTCCGGCAAAATGAAGTTCGCAGAGCATCTTTCTTCCCATATCACACCTGAGTGGAGGAAACAATACCTTCAATATGAGGTAAAGTTATTATTTTATTTTGTTTGCGAGTGTGATGTCAAAATGGCTAAGGCATTCATACAGGCTATTTGTGTCCAGGTAGAATAATAGAAAACAAAATATCAAGAAAAAAAATACATTTGAAGCATTTAAAATAATATTTTAAACAGTTGAACTGTAAGCCACTCTAGAGAGCTATAAACAGAAAAGGAGATGCCCTATTGTTTATGGGGGGAATACTGCGGTATAGAGCCACAGGGAGCGTTCACGTTTTATTACTGTTTCTGAGTTAAACACATCCTACTGTCACTTCACATGTCGTAATTAGCTATCTAACTGTGGGAAGATTTCATTTTTAAAATTATGGCTGCCTATAAAGACATTTAACAGCACTAATAATATGCGGAAAAATATTCAGTTAAAATATTTGTATTTGTACACTTACAGCCTTTGCGTTTTATAGGCTTAGTTGGCTAAATTAACTTTAAAAACTCTAAATATTGTTGAAAAATCTCAAATGCATCATTTTTTTAATTATAAGTATTATACTATTATCTTGATTTAAACCTTTTATTTCTTACATTCCTAAAAAGGCATTGGTCTGCACTATTTGTTTGTTCAAATAATAGGTGTCTTTAGGCTGCAAAAGGATATGCTTTATGCTTTATGCTTTATGCTTTATGCGCATCCTTTAGGATTACTGTGGTCCAAGTGCAAACATGGTCTTTGTTTTTGTTTGTTTTGTTGAAGGTATTTTATTTTCACACCGCATTTATGGCTGAGCACAAGCGCTTTAAAGAAGATGTGTAATGACAGGATGCCTGCTCTATTCCATTTAGATCTATGAATTATAGACAAAGACTTCTGCACCACTGCAGGACCAACACAACCTCACTGAACTACTCATTCTGGAAACATTGAACTTTATTTATTATATTATTATGCATTCAAAAGTGTACATATTCTGATAAACATTTGTCCTTTTTGTTTTTAACAAATTAATAATATTGATGCAAGGATAAAAACTTGTTTTCTATTGTAGACTCCTAACGCCTCTTTTCTACACAGTGAGTGTGGCAGACAGACACATGGCCATACCAGCCATTTTACACCTTCAATCTGTTTTGTCCTCAGACTAGAGATGGATGATAATCTATGTTTTTGGTCATTGTCCTGATTGTTAAAAATTTTCAACTGTCTGAAAATAAATAATAATTATCTATAATTTTTTTGTAGCTGTAGAAGTATTTTTTATGCTAGTGTTTTGTCTGCTGCCTACAATAAACACTTCTTCTTGAGTGGGTGGGACTAAAAGAACAGGGATGTCTTTATATATAATATAATACTCTGAGTACTGTCAGACATAATCCACTGGCACTTGATGGACAGTGTCAATTAACAAAAGTTTATTACTTAAACAAATATTTAGTTTATCCCAAATTCCAGTAAGGTTCTTGAACTTGTATTTTTTGGTGAAACAATGCTTTCAGGTTGGTTAGTCGGTTGCAGAAGAAAATGGCGGGAGTTGGTAAAGCACCTCATTACAGAGGGGCTGCATTGACAGCCGATTGAGTGATTAGGTGTGTGCTTCATCCTGTGGGATGTTGGTATAAGGTTCTATGCTAAACAACTACTTTATATGGACATGGGCATGTTCTGCTCCAGCCACTGCCCTTGATGGACAGGTGTAGCTCAGTCAGTGGAGGAGAGCCTCTCTGCATCAAATGTATTTGTATTGTATTCATAACATATCTTTCAACTCCATGCACAAAATGTTTTTTGGTGAAAATATAATAGATCTGATTACATTGTTCAACAGGTTCCTATTGTATAACACAGGTATAACGGGGGGTAGTTACAGGTGAGTGGGAGGTCAGGTTGCATTTATTGCTGCTGTCTAATTACAGTTCACATACAGCAGATGAAACGAGGTTCAACTTATGTTATCTTGTTTACAAATGTACAAAGAGATGAGAGCATTACAACATATCTGTGATTATCTTTCATTTGTTTGTGAAGGCACGTCCTGCTTTGTGAACTACATACTGTTCACTGTAGTTTGATTTTACTAAAAGACATAAGTTAATACATCTCAATAATATGAAGCAGTATGTTCTACAGTATGAACCTGATGTATACCACTAGCTGTTCACAGCCACCACTGAGAGCCCCTGTCTCTATTCTGGCATGGTCCTCTTGTTCCTCAGCGCACCGTTCCTCCCCCACCAGGAGGACATCTGGTCCCAGCCCTGCCCTCTGCTCTCCTCCTCCTCTCTCCATCCCCTCCACTCAGCCCTGCACACACTCATCCACTCAGACACACAGCTCAAGTGATCCACCATAGGCTTTCATTTAGAGCCACAGATCTCTTTAGATCAATAATGTATTCTGTGAGATTCTTTCAAGCACAAGATAACAGTCTTGAGTATCTCTTACTGAAGGATCTGACTGTTCAGTAGTGTCTCATCAAGCTTCTCTTGTTATTTAGTGCTTATGGTCCGTTTACTTGACTTATAATCTTCGGGACGCTTTGCAGTAAATGTGGCATATTTGACAGGTTTTACTACACACAGGTCAGTGGCAGCATCATAGACACTGATGTCTCATTAGACTGGGCTCACTGTGGTGATTATGCCGAGTGTGCAGCTTTATCAGTTTTCCCCAAAGACCTGCCTTTCCTCATTTCCCATCAAAGGCATCACCATGGCGATGGGTTCACCTTAATAACACCCCTCTCTTTAAACACTAGTTTCCCAAACAGTGAAAGAAACAAACTCATTTATGATCATGGTGTCTCTACCTGACTTAAAATAAATATACATGATATGTTTAAACAGCTGCATACCTGTTGTTGTAACATAAGCTTTTGTAGAGAACAAGTGGCTTGTTAATTGCTCTCCAGTGACAGTTCTGGATCTGATATTGTGCTGAATTTGCTTATTGTATATATGTTTAATGTTCCTTAACTGTTTACATTTAAATGTGGGTTTGATTTTATTTCTCTTCAGGCATTCAAGGATATGCTGTATGCTGCCCAGGACCAAGCTCCCTCCATAGAAGGTAAGGAGACAGTGTCTGCATAAACAAACCCAGGCACATAGGCAGACATGCACTCATACTCTTGAACTTGTTTTGGCGTCCCCCGAAATAACAGCCCTTCATCTGCTAAAAATAGACTCAGATCATAACCAACATACTGGCCCTTACTACGCAATATCTGACCCATATGAAGTCAATAACTTAACTGAAACACAGTCTTGGTTTCATGTGTAAGTGTGAAGCAACATGTATGTAGACTTACATGTAGAAGTAATGTTTGATGAGACACAACACCAGAGGCCAGTGACTCGGTGATCATTGGTCATGGTCATGTGATAAAATCCATGTGCTACTGTGCTTTTACTTCCGTAGTGTGGATGAATGTATGCTGCTGTGATATGTGCCTATATAATTTCAATGTAAGCTTTAAAATATGTCAGGGGAGATGCATGGAGTCCATAATATTGAATGTATTGACAATAGTTTGTGTGAATTTGACAACTCACACATCACATCTTCGCCTGTATCTGGTTGTCATGTGTTCAGCACAGTTCTGTGTGTATATTGTGTCCCTTCTTGACAGCATAGCAGCACTACATCTTGATGTGGGACCATTGAGGCTGTTGGTTGTGTGCTTGTGAGTGGATGATAAATCACATTGTGTCTGGACTCTGAGCTATACTCATGGGTCACTGCTCTGCGCGTGTCAGTCTTTCTGTAGATGTAGGTGAGGACACATTATCGATATAGACATGGCCAACATCAATCTATTAAGATGACAGGACAGTGGAACATTTAGCAGAATTTTAGAGTTTGCATAGTGGAATACAGACATGTATTTTGTTATGTGCGCTACAAAGATGATTCAAAGGCTCTGGGCCTGATTTTTATGCTATCAAAAACGTGAAAAACAGAACTAGTTTATTCTAAATTGTTTGCAGTGATCCAGAGTTAGTCCTTTGTTTTGTAATGCATTCCTAGCATCAATTATTCACTTCAATGAGTTTATTAGCGCCTTTTCTCAACTTCCAAAGCAGAGTTTTGCCATCACAATAATGCTACTTCCTGGTTCACAGAAGTAGATGCAGGCAGCACACAGCGGTCTCATTTTGATGCTAAGATATGATTTTACAATCTATCTGTTCTACCTTTTTCATATTATTTTGCTTTTGGAACTTTTTAGGAAAGTTCATTGATAAACGAAAAAGATTTTTTTAGCTCTAGGTCATTACTAGAATTAGTCATTTTACAGTAATTCTTACAGGTCTTATATATCAACATAAAAAATTAGCTGCTAATAATAATAATAATACATAACACTTATATAACACTTGTATAGCACTTGTATAGCACTTTTCATGACACTTAAAAAGGCATCACACAATTCAAGATAGACAAACCTTTCCAGATGTTTGCAATGTTGTCCCAATGCTTAGGACTCTATAAATTTCACAGCTGTAAAAATCTATTCAGCATAGCTATCTGAAAGTGACTTACAGGGATGTAGGTTATAGACAGAAGAAAACATTGATGAGATTTTGTTGACCACAAAAGAAACCGGATTTGCCGGTTCAATGAAACGTGCTTACTGCAGCAGTTTTCCTGATTGAACTTGCAGTCTGCTGGGTATGTATTATTTATGCCTGTGTCCCATCTGGAGAAAAGTATTTTGAAAAAAAATCATCCTTTTAATATTAACCACATTTTTCCTGTCTTTATCATCAGAGGAATATTAATATTGGCTTGGTTTTTACATTTAGAGTTATAAATATGTATAAAAACGTTATTAAAGGTGCACTCTGTAACTTTTCTGGTGGAGGAGAGCCCACCCGGTTGTCTCTATGGAATCACTGCTTTGCCTGGAATGTAGTGTAGCATAAAATGTGTCTTTGTGGTGACAAGCAAGTGACGCAGACCAAGTTACAAGCCAGATCTGTGGAATTAATTCATGTTTGTTATTTTTGAGAAATAAAAATGCTGTAAAGGAATAATACAAGATAGATGAGTCCTTGTTTTTGTGCTCATCCTTGGAGCCAGTAATTTACATCTGGTCAGTTATTACAGGCTGTTATTACAAAATGTGTGGTCTTGTGGTCTTGGTGTTCTACACTGAAGGTGACATAAAAACACAAGTGCTCTATAACAAGCCAGTGTTCTCAACAGGCAAACAGCTGGTTGAATCTGTGGGCCTCCTGTTGTAGCCATTAGAGTGAGTTATGCCACAGACTAATTCAATTAAAGCTGCACATGATTACAGAGACTACCAACAATGGGTACATATTAAAGACATGGCATTTGTGGCTGTGTAGTCCTGCATGCTTTACATCGCAAGGGATCAAATGTAATGGATTGGATTGTTGATGTGTGCCATTCATTGTGTTGTTTTATTTGGTGGTCCACTCTCCATCTGTGTCTATGGTCAACCTGTTTGTGAGATGCTGTTAGTACAGGCTGGTGGTCTGAGGGGGGCTGGGTGAAGATAGCTGTGATAGCACTTTCTTCATTCATACGAAACAAAGGGCGGAGCCTCTCCAAATGCACTGTCCAATGATTTTCTTTTTAACTTACAGCCCATGATAGAACCGGAAGAGAGTAGTCGCTGATGGAGGAACGACTTCTCACATTACAGAGTATCCATCTTGATTTTGTGTTTTGCTCGGCACATGATCCCTACAGGGGCGTCTTTTATGCAGCCAAATCAATAATGATATAAAAATGTGTGTAAAAATATCTTGGCTGTGTGCAGTGGTGGTGGGCAATGGTTTTTCCATTTTATAAAATCAGTTGAAATCTTATCCTTTGTGTCCAAAGCTATTTGCACCAAATGATGCTTTAGGTGAAAAGCTCAGAATTTTTTGTGAGTTTCAAAATTACACTCCACTCCAGTGCACAAAACTATGATGAAAAACACATTGTAAAAACACATGAAGATGGTCTGATTTTCTATCTGTTTCTGTTGGTTAAATCAACAGTTTTTTGAAGCCATTAGAGGACTTCTGTTATGATTATGGGCTTTATAAAATTAAATTGAATGTAATAAAAATAACTAAAGTGAGCATTGGATTTTGACTTTATGGACTCAGAGCAGTCACATTTTGAAACACACACTGATGACATAGAAAACGAAAACTGATGTTAAATAAGTTTTTAATGTCAACATAAATAACTAGCCTATATAAATGACTTAATACCTCAGTAAGCACCTTTTGTGTGTTCTTTAAGAGGCCACTTACGGCGTCCGCCATTTTATGTGTTTTTGCTGTTGACCATAATAAGAGTCTCTCTGAATGCCCACACCACTGTTACACTGTTACTCTGTGCTCATTGTCATTCTGCTGGTGTTTATAATGGAACAGCTGCTTATTATTGCAGTTTGAGTTTGCCCCAGTTGGAGTCTGTCCACTCCCTCTGTGATTGCTGTCATTTTCTGCCTTTGTGCTTTAGGTGAGAATTTGCCATGTTGTTTTTTATGTAAGTACATATAATATTTACTTAGTATATTACCCAACTTAAATATTGTTTTTGTTTTTTGTTTTTTTTTATAGCATTCCATTTATATAGCATAACAGTTTTTACCTTTGGTTTATAGTGTATACCTCAATGGAGCATACAAACCAGTCACCAGTCCATCCAGTACCATGTTGCAAAATGGACAGGCTCTGTTCTGTCTGTCACAATTACACATTTTGAAATGCGGAATATTACTGAAGTATATATAGATGGTAAACGATTATATTGAAACTAATTTATGCCACTGACATAATGACATTAAAGCAAAAAAAAAAATACTAAGCCTACAGCAGAACGAAACAATTTTGCAGTTAGTTTGTATCGATAATGAGTTATTTATTCAACAGTTTTCAGCTCAAATCTTATCACAGTACACACATTTCCCCACTAAAGCAAAGAAAAACTACCCACGATAAATATAGACCCTAAAAACAATTGTTCTATCTATGATATGTTGAACAATAAGTCAATATAGTAATTTTCGTGACAGGCGTATGGCTATCCAGGACCTGATGTATGAAAGAGATTGAGAGATTGACGTGCAGGTATAGGCACATACGGGGGCTAGAGCAGTCCGGGGTCTCCCACCCGTTTGCATTATTGATGGCTTTCTGACAGGGCTGCTGTCTTTGGCTCCTGCACTAATTGTTGGATCTTTGTGGGGGTTGGTTCTCCCTGGCTAAATTTACATTGAGAAATAACCACATTTTAATTTTTATAGAAGACTTTTCTAGCAATGTAGTTTGTAGACCACATCTACAGTAATAACACATAATGTAATAGTGTTATTACTTTAATTAATGTTTTTAATTAGGGCTGCAATAATAACATTTGAATTAAGATTCAGTCATTTCTAATTGGAAGAAAGATGTGATGATTTGTTTTGTCATATTACCTAGCCCTATTTTCGATGTGTGGGCTTTGAGGGCTGTGTCTTAAAATATTAGAAGGAGGGGTCTCAGGGTCAATCCAATGATGCGAGATCTATCTCAAGGTCACAGTCCAATTGAAAAGAGGTAGTTAGTGATAAGATGCTGATTGCTAACTGAGTAAAGTAAGATGTTTGATGACGTTTGCTGGTTAATATGAAGCTTAAGCAATGAGTGAAATGGAATTATGCATATTTAAAAAGAGATTGAATGATATTTGGTCTGAGAGAGGGAGATCCGTGAAGCAACAGACAGACTGTGTGGGAGGTCCCTGGGCTCATCTCCAATGCATGTTGCCCCTGCATTAGCACTGCAGCCATCCCGCAAGAGAAAGAGAACCTTCATAGATGAAAGTCTGCTACCCATCCATCCATTATTCATTGCTGAATTAGATCTCGCTTGAATGAAAGGATGAGAAAGGAGTGTGAGAATGGAAACGGTATGGGTCAGTCATGAAGGGGAGTGGTCTTGGAGAGTTTTAGAGGGCAAGGAGTTCAAGTCAAGTTTCACTATACACAAGCAACTGAATGAGATTTTGATAATCCTGGGTAGGGCTGTGCAATTCATCGAATTTTGACTGAGATCAACATTTGGCTGTTACTAATTTACAGTTGCTCTTAATTTAGAGGTCTATAGCCAAGCCCCACTGAGTAAAAGCATGTGGTTTTGAGCAGAGTTAAGACGATGAAGATGATTTTGGGTTATCCAAAAAAAACAAAAAAAAACAAAAAGGATACCCCATGCCCACACTTTGCCCTTTGGGAACTTTATAGATTTGGAGTATTTTGGAAGTGGCAGGGGTCATTTTAAAAAATAACCAAAAAGGATACCCCATGCCCACACTTTGCCCTTTGGGAACTTTATAGATTTGGAGTATTTTGGAAGTGGCAGGTATCATTTTCTTGTGGGTTCATGTCAGAAAAAAGGGGGATTAGAAGACATTACAGAAGCAGCCTGTGAAATGGAGATGTGATAGAGGAGCGCTAGTTTTTACAGTGCATAAGAGGGTGAAGGAGAGGGTAGGGGTGAGTGGAGGTCATTCTACGGCTTATGTACAGTCATGAAACCTGTAGATTGATGTATTTTGTGTTCATAAACATATCCCTTTACGGTCTAGTGACTGTGCCTTTTATTTTGGCCTTGACATGGGCACACTGATCGTCAGAGCTTATGATTAGAATGGCCGATAAGATCTTTCATATCTGTTTTGCCTTCCTCTCTGTTAGCTCTTTTGCACTTGTTGAAAATAAAATTCGGTCAAGGTCATTATAGAGGAGATGATGGAGAGATTCTTCACATACAAAACGTTGGACAATGGCAGAAGTATTTCGATGATGCCAAATATGAAATTGTAAAAAAGAACAGGAAACAGCTGTGGATTCTTCTGACTTAATTGACTTGTTAGCATTAGCAGTAACCTTAATCTCTCCTCTCCTGTAAGACCAGTTATTGTTTTGAGTGTGCAATGAAAAGCCTATTAACAGCTCTGGCTCAGGTCCAAACTCGTCTGTCAGCTGCATGGCTTAGATCAGGCTTGGAGTCAAGTTACACTGGTAACACCGTATGAGTTTGATTTAAGTTTGTTTAATATTAAATACTATTTGAAGCTTCTAAATGTCACAGATAGTGTTTGTTTTTGCAGACAACAGTGGTGTAGGCTGTGTGTTGCAAGGTGTGATGGTGACCTACAGGCGCTAACAGCAGGGCCATATGCTACTGTATTTTTGGAAATAAGCTATTCAGTGAATATACGTATATATAGTCTTTTCTCAATTTGTTTAGTTCTCCAGACATTTTCTGCAAATTCCCAACCCATTTAATTAAATAAGTTTCACCATAAAATACATCAGATAATCCTATGTCAAATGAATGCACTGATAAAGGCAGATAATGAGACAAAGCTGCTTAAAAGCTGCTGCTAGACCTTGACTTTTTGGTCTGGAGTTTTGTTTTCATGTGAAGATACATAAAGTCTGAAATATAAACTGGTAAACTAATACAAGAATCCCATCCTTTTCAGAACATGTTTATATAGGTCTAAAGTACAGGTACAACATTTTCTTATTAAAAGGTCTTTGAAGAGGACATTCTATTGTCAAAATAAATGCAGCTTTTGTGATTTGAAAATGGCACCAATTCAAACCGCGATTTTGATTCCCTAACAGAGAGGCATATTTGTCAGTGTAAGCATTAATAGGCAAGTGGGCCACTGTAGAAGTCAGTGTGTCCTTCCAGTGCCCGGTGCTGCAGTGGATCTCTGGAGGTTTGCTGATCTAAGCTCTGATTGGCTGTGAGCTGTGAAAGTACGCTCCACCATGAAGCCTGCCTGTCCTCCATGTCCTCCTGGATTTCTTGGTCAGCTTTTCACATGTTGTCAACAACATTGCATTCAACTAAACTCAGCATCAGTGACAGGTTTCATAAAAGTGAGAATTTCGTAAAGGTTGTTCCAGCGTAATAAATATGGTAACATTTTGGTTTTTACTTTGGGCAATTATGACTGACAGAAAAGAAAGAGTACAGCGAAGGTTCAGGGTTAGCCTTTGGCACAGTATGACAGGTAAAATGGTGGGAGACAGAGAGCGAAAAACGGCGGTTACATTGAAACTAATTGGAGAAAAGAAACAGGATTTTTCCACTGCCACTATTTTTCTCAAAGGTGTGAAATTGAAAGATATGGTAGAAAATTCAGTTATTTTTTTTATTTGGTGTCCTGGTAGGGGTAGGGGTAATATTGTATAAATGAATTGAAGGAGTTACTCGGTCCTTTTTGTTCAGTAATGACCGGCACAGTGTTTGTTGAGTATGTCTGTATTTTGAAAAAGTGTGACAGAATAACATGCCATGGGCAATACATAAATATAAAAAGTCTCAGTTTGGAAGGAAAATGCGTTAAGTCTGTTGCTGAAGATTTTCTTGTAAATTTGGGGTCAGAGGCTATTCTTCTAGGGAGCTGAGATATTGCTCCAGATATATTTCAGCTAATTTACACTATATCACCTTCAACTGGAGACAAGAGGGAGGAGAGGTATCAATAATTCACAACAATTGTTCCCTCCTGGACGGCCTGTCTGTTTTATATTAAACGCTGAATTATTAACACTGTCCACAATTGGAAATATAGTGGATCTTCCTCCTGATGCTGATGAGGCTGGAAACTCTCAGGGGAAACCACAGAATTGTCTCAGACACTTAAATAGACGCTAAATGGATTCTGATGTGTAGTTTTAGATGTGATGAAAGAATTATGCACATTGTACTTCTCTTTTTTCCCACACTGAATTTGCCACTATACTGAGCAGAGATCTAAGATTTTGGCCATACATTTTAGACTAGATGCCCTACCAGTGGGCCTGGATACAGCACAAAAGTTACAGTGCCTTTTTAACTTTATGACACAATGTTCAAAATATTTCAAAATGTCAGATTTAAATTTCAGTGTTTTCTACTGGCTGCTAAAATGTGCCCCCTCTCAGCAATATAAATGTTTACTATTGTGAACAGTGTCCCTGAATCCTCATGTTACCATATGCTGGCCTCAGGCAGGCATTATACATATTTCATGTCCTCCTCAACATGTGACTAACCAGTACCTGTATTGGGCTTTATAATAACCGCTGACTTCACCGTGAGTTTACTGTCAGTATTCCGGCGCTGCATGCTTCCTGACTTCCCAGAGAAGTTGCGATTCCGGTAGCAGCAAATAAAGAGAAGAGGGATGGCTCGCGTACGTAGAAACAACAGTTTGTGTCTGTTTAGCATTTTCTCCTGAGGGCAAACGCCATGGCTCTATGACAAGTGCCATCTGATAATTAGGTCTCATAATCAGTCCATTAGTATGCAGAGCAATTGAGCAGAGAACAGCCTATTGTTCCTGGAGCGTGAGCCCCGGCCATTAGGAAGATTATTGTAAAATGCTATTTGTTAGGACTTAAGTGTAATGTGTATGGCTATTGTAATGAATGTAATTTGTTGTCATGTCAGGACACATTAGTAGTAGTATAGTGTATACATGTAATTGTACATAGTGACCTATATACATTTGTCACAGTTAACTGGCTTTTTTTATTCTAGGTTTTACTTGAGGTGAAGTTTTACTTTGTAGTTGAACAAACCTAAGTGTCTTTAGCTCAGTTACCATGGAACCAAACAAACAGCCCCCAAACACTCTTGGTCTGTTTTGTTTCAGAGACACTTGAGGACACACAGTGAGCTGGCTGCACCAAGCTTCAGCTTTTGTGGGATTTTGATACTAACAAACTATTTAAGAATGATTAAATATTAAGATATATAATGTGATATGTAGTGTTTCTGTCTATTTAGAAAAAATAGAAATAAAAAAGGGATGCCTCAAACATCTGAACACTCTAAACAACACTGTGGATGTGATGGGCTCCAGCAAGTGTGCAACCATGAAAAATGCATGACATAACATTGTGTATTCAACAAAACAGTTTAGTGTGTCTTGTGTCTTGTATCTAGTCTTGCATTGTGTGGCATGCCATATGCAGCTTTCCTGTGCATGCAAATTAAGTTAATGATATAGGGTTCAAGCACAGCTGTGTTGTAACACAATTAAGACAGGAAATAGCCACTAATCTTATCAAATCTCATACTGCACTGCACTCCTGCTTTGGCAAAGATATAGGAACAGTCTGGTTGAGCTTGCGTAAACAGTGTTTGAATGGCACTTTCGAAATGTACTACATGTTTAAGATATTGTTACAGGCTAAAAACAACAAGCAGTTAAAGAAAATCCCTTCATTTTTCACATTCTGTACCTGTAGACTGTAACATAGCTGGTCTGTTAATGCCTGGAATTGTCATAATTATAATTGTCTGAGCCATGCCTGAGTGAACTGCTGCCAGTCAGTGAGAGAAATGACTTGTTTCTCTATAAAATGTCTTGTTTAATGTCTGCTAATCTGTTTCCCTCTGAGAGACGGATGTTGTGTGTTTTGTGTGTGTCTGTGTGAGTGTGTGTCTGTGTTTACACTTTATATTTCAGGTCATTTTGTGTTTCAAAGTGAAGCCATTCCACAGCAGCTCTTATCGAGTGTCTGCAGCTGCTGTTGTGAAAACGCCGCTGCAACCTACAGAGACATTTTCTCACACTCTAACACACCTGAAATTAGCCACACTGTGCTGTCATACATCCTTTACAAATGAGGATTAATGTAGGTCATTAGTGTATTAGCTCTGAGAAATGTGTAATTTGTAAAATGGTTTAACTGAGATACATGCAGTCCTAGTTCAAGACTAAAGGTAAATATTTGATTGTGTTTAAATGTCTGCACTCTATGGGTCCTCTTTATTTTAGGGAGTTACTGCAGCCCTGATGTTAGCTTACCAGCTCCTGCTGGCTGTGCCCAAAGCCAGGCTCAAGACCAGAGCTGACAGAGCCTTTTCTGTGGCAGAAAAGACTATGGAACAGCCTCCCTCTGCCTGTCAGATCCTCGCAGTCTTTAATGCAGTTTAAGACTACCTCCCACCTCTTCTCCTTGGCATTTAATAATACTACCTAGACAGGATAAATTGGTTTTGTTGTTTTCCTATGTAGTGTATTATCTGTATATTTGTTTTTTGTTGACTTTTTATGTGAAACACTTTGGGCAGCTGAAGTTATTTTTTAAATGTGCTATATAAATAAAATTATTATTATTTGGAGATAATTGTGAACCTTTTTGAATTTCTGTATTTCATTTCCCATGCATTTATGGGTTTCTACTTCCTGTTATATGAAAACATTTTGAGGACTTTTTCACATCCAAAAGTTATAAAATTTTGATTTAAATTGTTAATCGCTATGGTAATGGTAATGGTAATTTATCATCATTCTGAAACCAAATCCTTGTCAAAAAATCCTTATGTTTGGTCCTCACAAATGTATTTAAAAATAATATATCACTTGCGTTTTGTATTTTTATTTATTTATTTATTTATTTATTTATTTATGGCCATAAGGTAAACAGGCCTATATACTCAGGTAACATAGTCTTCCGTATAGAGGATTACTTTGAGTTTCCCTTGTCTGCAGGTTCACCTCCTCTGGTGTAGCCCTGTAGTGTGCATGATTCAGTCTTGATTAATGGCTCCAGGTTGGACTATTGACACAACACTTATCTTGTTTTTATGAGTGTAGCTGCCTCTACACAAGCCCCACACGTGTGCTCAGTCACCTCTCATCTGATCAGTTACAGGTCTATGGGCCATTTACCTGAGCGTAACTCAATTCAGTTTTCCATCTTAAGACGTACTAATGGAGATACAATATGCTATACTGGTCATTTAAGTCCACCATAAAACCCCATGATTTTCTTTTAATTAAATGAAGATCCAATTCTTTCAAATTATCAAAGATCAGCTTGGGTCTTTCTAATTGACAGGCCTATACAGTCAGTTTTGTGGCAGTAAAGGCATGCAGTTTGCAGTCCCAACTTTTGTGTTAAAAAGCACTTATTAAAAGTTTTTAAAAAAAGACAAAAAAGCAAAACATTATCAATCATAACAAAATAAAAAATTATCATTCATTCATTTTTGCGCCGTCATGGTGTCAAAAGCAAATAGACTAAGCCACGCATTTGTTGTGTGCAAGGGATTAAAAAATATTATGGACATTTGAGAGTACCAGTTTGCAAAAGCTTCCTGTTTACCTGCTATGTGCTAAAATGTGTGTACATTTTACACTGATATAATTAAACTGACTTGGTCATTATTTAAAAGCGATAACAGAGCATAACACCTACATTCTCATTCAGCAAAGAAATCCGAGCAGCGTAACAGTTTGATACACGGTGATCTTCAGACTCTTGTGCTGGTTTTGTTCTATTGTTCTTTGTAGATCACAGAGGCAGACAATAAGGACGAGCAGATGAGATGTCCCCCCTGACTGCACTTCCTCTGTGCCTCAGGATCAAAACCTGTGAGTGAAGCAAACATCACAGGAGCTGCCACCCACTGTTACGCTAACAGATTGCGTTGCCCAAACTTATGTCTGTCAAAGCAGCATCAGTGAGGAGTAGCAAAGAGAGCGAAAGGTGGAAAGACATTGGTGCAAGAGAAATCATTACATCTCTGGCATTTACAGGCTGTCACAGGCACATGAAGTTCAATAATACGCTTGAATTGAAGTGTTTGTGTCTGTCACATTTGAATAGCTTTGGATGTTTTTCAGCTAATACATATTTTTATAC
>JACM01018971.1:0-18722 GCA_000787095.1 Periophthalmodon schlosseri
GTTCTCTCATTATTTAAACATTATGCTGCATCATTTTCCAAACTTGTCATCTCTTCTCCCTATCCCCCTCCACTGGCTGAGCTGGGGGGATTACACCCACATTCTGTTCCAGAGTATACTTTTTATTTCTGCAGTGTTCAAGGTCAAACAAACCACCTGAGAAAAACACAGTCCTCAAGTAAACAAATAAAAAAGGGGAAAAAAGTAAATAAATTGCAGAAATTTTACAATGAAAACCTATGTGAATTTTTGATTTGCTCATTCAAGATGCAGCATAAATTATATATAGTAGCAGATTTGAATAATTTAGTGGCTTAACTAAAAAAGGCTCCTGACATTATGTGACTTTCCTGCTTGGTAATTGCAAGTGTGATGCACTATGAACAGTTGAAATGGTGGTGGTAGTAGTAGTAGTACTAGTAGTAGTAGTAGTAGTAGTAGTAGTAGTAGTAGTAGTAGTAGCAGTAGGAAGAGGAGTAGTAGTAAATGGTCACATTTTTATATAGCACTTTTCCACCTTCCAGGCCCTCAAAGCGCTTTACATCAAGGAACCACTCACCCACACACATTCATACACCAGTGGTACAGAGAACTGGGAGCGAGGTAGGTTAAGTGTCTTGCCCAAGGACACAACAACAGTATTCATCTGTAAGAGCTGGATTTATACTGCCAGTGGATTTGACCTACCAATGATGTTTATATCGAGAGCGGGATTCGAGCTGCCAACCTTCAGATCAGAGGATAAACAATCTACCAACTGAGCTACTGCCACAGTGGTAGTATTGGTGGTAATAGTAGTAGTAGTAGTAGTAGTAGTAGTAGTAGTAGTAGTAGTAGTAGTAGTAGTAGTAGTAGTAGTACTAGCAGTAGTAATAGTAGTTGCAGTAGACTTAATAGCTCTGCCACATGCCACGAAAATCACTGGACAAAAAAGGGGTAGTTTGTTTGCTCTTGAGAATTTTATTCCACCTCTTTTGCCTATAAGCTACTAAATCATATAATTGAATTTAGCAAAGCAAATAAGGCTGCACACGGTTTCCACCATCATCTTTGACATTGCCTATGAATGTCTTAATTAAAACCTGACCTGTACTGTGCCCACCATCATAACTCTAAGTAATCTGTGATAGAAGTGTAAGATCACAAAGAGGACACAATGACATAGTGACATAGTGTGTATAAGTCTTCTGTATGTCTTCTGGATATGTTCTCAGGGCGGCCATTTTGATTCTTGAGGCACCATCTGTGGACCGCTGCACCCTTGACCCGTTTGTCACCCATCCGTCACATAGGCTGACTGACGGCCGCGGCGCATCTCTTAACCTTCTTTTAATCAACCTGTCTTTGTGCATCACCTTAAACATAGACGCGGCTAAGGGAGGACAGCGAGCATTTGTCTTTGCATTAGGCTCGGACGGCCTCTCCTTGAGAAGCCCACCAGATTCATCAGCGTGATAAAGTGGTACGCGTGGACTCCTAAAAGGGGAGCCTTGAGATAGAGAGGCCAGCTTAGGAGACGTGACAGGGAAGGAAGGAGTGGGAATGGGAGACACGAAAACTAATGTCCAGTTTTGTTAGAAAATAAAATGATTTGAAATGGCTTTTTTAATGATATGTTACAGTTTCCATCTCTATAATATGCTTTTGATTTGGTCTATGCTTGTTCAAAATGTGTACTGGATTGAGATCACTTTTGCATATGGGAATTAAATGTTCTATTTATTTTTTTATTCTGGGAATTAAGTGTTTTACATGTGATTTTAAACATACGTTGTATGGCTTAAACTTGATCATCTTCCAAATATGCTTTCAGCTCAACACCTCCCCTTATTATTATCTTTACGTTACTTTCCCCCTGCCTGTCACGTTGAATTGACTCTTCCGCTGCTTTTGTTTTACCTCCTTACAAACCTGAATCTCTTTGACACACTAAGAGCTTTCACCTACTCCTAGTGCACACAAATTATCCATGCCAAATAACTTCCACATCCCTTTGAACACAGCATCCTTAACCCTGCCCACCCACTCTGGTGGAGAATGCCATGAACAGCTGCTAGGCTGTCTCAAAAGGAGCGCACCGCTTTTTTAGAGGTCAAAGGTCAAACCAAAATGGCATGGGGAGACTTCATTCCTACCCACAAGGAACATTTTAATGATGAAGATATAGTATACTTTTGATTGCAGCTGATTTATTATATTACATTAACTTTCGATGAAAGATTGTTACAAATATGTTTTTCAGTCTTCTCTAGTATACAGTGTGCTCATGAAACTGAAGGGCACAATGGATATTACACCTTCCACCCATGCAGTAAAACTATATAAAAATTGGTAGTTGTACCAATTAGCCCAGATAAATAAAGAAAAATAAAACCAACAGGCATGCAACAAGGTAAATGATTATCTCTGAACAATGAATTGTTAATATTGTGTGAAAAACTGAGTGTTATTGGTCATAAAGGATAAAAAACATGTTTTCCTGGACTGTTTTCTCCTCGTGCCCTTGCACAATCTTGAAGGACAGACCCTATCACAACAACATACCCCGCTCCCCAAACACAAACAACGAGTTAGAGGCGCACTTGTTCATACTTCAGTTCACCCAACACACCCAAGGGACCTGCAGGCAGAGAAATCATTAAAGGCAATATTTCATACAAGCGCAGCCCCGCACTCTTTGGCTCTTTGACAATGATAATCTAAGTAGCAGCTAATTGATTACCTGCTGGAATCTACAAAGACTGAAAAGGTCAAGGTACGGGCCTGTGCAAAGGACAAGCTCGGCGGGTAGCGCACAAAGGTCATAGACCCTATGCCTCTGAGAGAAAGCAGCCATAGATGAGCTAACAGCAGTCTCAGGGGGGCGCAGCAGGACTCATTTTGGGGCAGACGGCAGCCTTGTCTAAATATAAGCGCTCAAGCTGTGCAGGCTGGCACATGTTAAAGAGCCAGTCCGGAGACAATGTGGAAATCCAGGTCAGGGGCTTGTGGGTCTGCAGTAGTTACAGATTTCTTCAAGTCATCTGCCTCCTCATCAGCTTCTAAACAGATTTTAGACTTAACACCCCTTCCCTGCATTCAAGCTTGGGACCACTACAAAGAGCAACTGGTTCGAAACTTTTTTACAGTAAAATACTATAAAATGTCATTGCAATTATCAAAGGTATCATATTTCATTCCATTGCTATAATTCTCATAATAAGTGCCATTTGTTATGCTTGTGCTACAATTTAAATTCCATGCTTACAAAAACATTTGATAAGAGCTGTGACCTCCAGCGTCACCGTAGTTGTCTGCACAATGTGAAACACTTTTGAACAAAGAACAAAGTAGAAACTCTAAGAAAAGCACTTACATGTATTTGTCACCGCTGCTGCCTTCACCGGATATATCTAAAGACAACGCAGCTTTAGCCTTTCATCCAGCCCGCCCCAAAAACACGGTGAGGAGAAACAGCACTGACAACCACATCCTCGCCCAACCATACTAGACATGGCTTGTTAACACGTGGAGAATGAAACAAGACTAATGTACGCTTCAAGGACACAGAAAAAAAGGCTGAATAATTGAAGGCCCCTCTCTCACTAGGACTACGTGTTAAGAGAGAACCTGGCAATCACATCGCATTGCTTTCACTTTTCCACTCGGTTTCCGCTCGAGTGCCAGACTGCCCCCGACGGCATACGAGCATTAAGCATTCTTTCACACTATACCCCTATGCTGGTCCCATACTGCCTCAGCTTTATTCAACGCACAGAGAAGAGATTGCATTTGCCGACTTTGATTTGATGATGTTTCTATGAGAGAAGGAATCGAACCTGGTCTGTTCTTATTTAACGTGGTTTACTAAAAAAGATTCCCAGGCTATTCTTGTCTGGCTGACACACTTCATGTTACGATTTGCACTTTTACCATTGGGGCTTTCCTCCCAGTGGAGCCTCTAGAGGGCTTTACTTGCAGACAGAAGCCGAGTGAGAAGTCAATGTAGGTTCCACAGTCATACAAAGCAGGAGCAATGGGTCAGCTTGTCCTGAACACACCCTTATCCAACACACGCAGTACAGACTATGTAAATACACTAATTATCACACAAGGGAACAGGTGCACGAGTATAAAAACTAGAAAAAAAGGTTTAAATTAGCATGGCTGACTATAGCATAATCTGACACCTTCTGCCAGACTTGCAACTCTCGCCTTTTTTATTGTTTGCTTCATGATTTTATAAAGGTATTTTAGGAGTGTGTAGGGAGCTGCATATAGTGTTTTTGCTGACACCGATATGTTATGAACTGTCAGGGCTGCAGATCAAGGTAAGGGGCTTTATTAGTCTCAGCCAGTCTCAGAGTAGGGTATGAAGATTGTACTCAAGTAAGGGATACCTCAGAATAGTATTGGAAAGACAAAGAGTATTGGCCACACTTTATAATAAATACACTTTTACTACTTTTGTTTATTAAGGACTAACTACTTAATTCATTCCCTAACTCCCAACCCTAATCCTTTAATTAAGCAGTTACTGAACCTGAATCATTTTTAATAAACGATTTGCTCATTATGAATTAACTCTTTGTTCATTCTTTATTACAGTTAATTAAGGCGTGGTGTAAAGGCACAGTTCACACGTCATTAGAAACTGTAAACAATAGGTGTGTTAGTTTCAGTGTAGCTAGCTCCTCTCTTCAGACAGATATAAGGCAGTGTCCAGTAGTGATCTGACCAGAAATGAAGAAGCGGCTTGGATGAGAAGCGAAATGTCTTCGCTCCTACAACGTTTTGTCCATTTGACAGCTTTGAATTTTTCTTTGACTATAATTAAGGTGGAGCCATTATAATGTGGCACTAACTAGAGTATTTACTAAAAAAGGAACAGAAGAAATCTTGATGACTCAATAATCTTGATAGGCGTTGATTAAATATAAAGCTGTGTTATGGGAAATACCAATAATATGCAAATAAATATTCATGCGAAAAAAAATGGAAATAAACACACATTTTCAAATCTGTAGAGCTGCCAGCATTCCACTGAAATAAGAGTACTATCAGTTCGACATAAATTGCATCTTGGGATAAAATAGGGACTTGCTTATTCCAGTGTTATTAGAAATGATTCTTGCTGTTGCACATGCTCATATCAGTTTGTCTGGGATTTGGCAGGACAAGCAGCTGACACTGTGATTATCGCCGACTGCCATGAGCCATCAGTCAGTGCCCGAGTGTTGGAGAGATACAGCCTCTTGATTGATACTGTGTGTCATTGTGCTGTGAACACACTTCGATTTAAGATGCTCAAGACTTGGTCAATATGTTTCTCTCCAAACGACAATTAGCAAAGTGCTTCTTCTTAGCTATGGCACAGTGCTAATGCAAGATTAAAAACTGTAAATAATAATGAAACAAGACAGGGCTTGTTTAGTTGGGAACAATGTTTGAGTACTCCTTACACATGTCTGTTTACCTATTAATAGGTTTCAGAATGATGAAAAGTTAGCAATTAACAATTCAAAACAAAATATATCAGATGGATGGTTTGCAAATGGATGAGTGTCACATCTACAGCCGTTCCGTTCATTGGAGCGGTTCTCCCCCGTCACTGGATTTCTCCACCAGTTTTCTGTTTTTACCACGGGACTTTTTGGAGCTTTTCCCAGTCGAGAATGACGGGGGATGCTCTGGAACAGTTATTCATTTGTTTGGTTCCTGTGAATGTTGGTTAATATGCCTGTCTTTTATTGACGAATGACTGGTCAACCATCCTCTAAATGGCACTTTAAAAGTAAGCATAAAAGTAATCTGAAACCCGAGAAAAGACATTTATGGGGCAGACCACTACATTGTACCATCCACTTATGTTTCCACAATGAACACTTGACAAGAACAAATAAGACAAAGATCATATTTAAGAGATGCTGCTGCACGTAACACACGCACTCGCAAACACATAAAAAAAACAGCACACTCCCATCTCCAGACAGCAAAGTGATGGCATGTAATTATTTCCTCAATGGCCAACCATGTGTTTATCTGAATGTTAATGTATGCATAATAACAGGCTCTACAATGCTCGCAAGAATGTCAAGGCAGCCCAGCTTGTCAATCAAACCCTCAAAATAGAAAGGCAAATAAGTATGCAGCGCCGTCGTGCTAAGTGACAGACAAGAACGCCGTCAGAGCACCCTGTGAGCCCTTAAGCTGACAAATATGAGACAAGCACCTATGGCTTACAATTATTATATCAGGAAGTGCGGTGAGCAGGTGGTCATTTGACTGCAGGCAAAGTTCCACCTAAGAGTATTCCACTTGTGAGAGCATCGAGGGAAACCGCGGGAGATGGAACGCAGGGCACAACTGAAATAGATGCAAGACTGGGCAATAAATAAATAGCTAGTGAAAGAGAGGAAGGATGAAAAGAATCAGTGGAGGTTTACATCATGTGGTGCTAAAAGACAAGCGCAGAAGTCAACACAAGCAGCGCATGTAGCTCTTATCGATTATATGTGTGTGTCCTCCGGGAGAACACCACCCACAATGCACCTGGAAGACATGATAAGGAACAAAAGCCAGTTGTGGGTTGAATCCTGCAAGACACAGCCTATGTTACGAACAAAGCCCAGAGTGCCAGTGCGGTTTTGATTTCCGTTTTTGCCTGCTGGAATGTGGTCAAAGGAAATAGGTGAGGTGAGAAGCAAACTACTTGTAGCAAACCTGCAGCAACATATTTCTGGGTAGAAATGATTTGAAATTGCCCTATGTAATTTGCTCATCTACTTGTCTCCATGGAGATCTTATTGCTTTGCCTGGAATGTTTCACTGTATGGTATGAATGTTTCTTGCTTGCATTTTTTAAAATTATGTGGTATTATTTCCAGAAAGCCTTGAAAAACATGCATTATTATTCTGAGCATGGTCCTCTATACACAGATCTGAACTGTAACCTCCTTGTCTCCATGGAGATAGGTTTAATGATGTGCTGCGGGACATTCCACGGAGAGAGACAAGCAGAAAAGTTACATAGTGCAGCTTTAATAGATAACAAGATTAACTTAAATGAAGGCATAACGATAACTGGCAGGTGAAGTCAATAACATCACAAAATCATGTTCAGACCTTTTACTTGATGGGTTTAGATGAAAACTTGGGAACATTTCATCCTCAAAGTTGAACAAAGGTATTTGAGAATTTGAGTAACTTCAAGCATCTCCACTGCTGCTCCTCGTTTGGTCTGCTGTGATTAGATTCAAGTTGATGAAATGTATGCTTGATATATTAGATGACATTCAATCAGTGGTGGACGGTAACAAAGTAGTAAAGTACTGTACTTGAGCAGAATTTTTAGGTATCTGTACTTTACTTAAGTACATTTTACAGTGGGTGCTGGTTTACTTTTACTTCACTACATTTGAGAGCGGGTCTGTACTTTCTACTCCACTACTTTTTGAACTGGACTGAAAAGTAAAAAGTACTTTTCATATGATTTCAGGGGTTATTTTTATCATGTTCGTAGTAACATCCTGACTAAAGCTTCGGGTTCAACCTTCGGCTTTGAGCGAACAAAAATAAATACACAAAATTCATACGAAAAACTAAGACACTGATTGTTACTGTTGAACAAAATATGTATAATTTTTAATCAATATCACTACATTCAACACTTGTGTGAAATACATTTACTTTTTACTCTTAAAGTACATTTTTAAACAGGTACTTAAATACTTTTACTTAAGTAGCTTTTTTTCATGTGCTACTTTCACTTGAGTAATTTTTTTACCTCTGTATCTGTACTTTTACTTAAGTAACAAAATTGAGTACTTCATCCACCACTGCATTCAATGAACATTAGTTGACCATGAGATGTCTTTCTTCCACTAGCCTTCTCTGTAAAAGTTATGTGTATCTTGGGGGATTGTTGGATTCATTAGAGACATAGTAAAGTGTACCCATTAGTAGTAGAAGCGGCTAATCCATCAGAAATACAAAAGCTTTGTGTTAAAACGTTTAGCTGGGAGAATGCTGCTGTCATACCTGTCACTGGGGTACCTGCTGTCTCAAAGCGATGCATCTCCCCATTGAAGCTGCTCATTCTTTCCACCTAATTGCCCATGATGTGAGAGGCAATGCAGAGATCACGTTGGCGGGTCTTTCTGTAATCGTGGCAGAAAAGTGCTGGTGTCTATACTCTTGATCTATCTCTTTCTCCGTTTGTCATGTCAACAAAGAACTCTGCCTCAGATGGCGGGCTTTATTGGCAAGGACACAAGTCAACAAAGTCTATCCAACGTAAAAATCTTTAAACAACGAGGTGACCCAACGTAAATCTAAGAGAATTAATACTTTCACCTCAGGGACAGGATGGGGTGTCAAGTTGCACGGGCAAATGCCACTGAGTCAACTTAACCAAGCAGAAACATCTTACAATAATCAATTCTTAATTTCATGCTGAGTGCTTCACATTAATCGGCGCTGTGAGGGGAGTTGAGGTTTGATTTTGGCTGTTCTAGCGTGCTGCTTTTTAGCAATACCCAAAGGTTACAGCAATGGAAACTGATGCGTAAGTACTCGTGCACCTTCTCATACATTGATAAAATTGCTGCCATATCAAAATTCAGAATGCATTAAAGATATTATGGTAATTTACACATGTTTTCATACATAGTAACACGATGGTTTCCTAGTAGTAAGTAATTTGAGCCAATAATGTGGTTGTGGTGTTATATAATGCATTGAACTGGACAAGACCTCGAGATCTGAAGCAGTGTTTCTTGTCCTGCATTCTAATGGCCATGTTGCATAAACACTGTAAGATTTATAACCCTTTTCAATATAATAATCCATCTCTAATTAGATCACAATATTTAAATACATAGTTAAATGTAGTTATTAAGGGTTGTGTATCAGTTTAAGAAGAATTGGATTGCATTAAGAAGGGCATCTGACATAAAAGAGTACCAAATAAAGAGACTAATGCTAATGTTAATGCTAATGCACGCATGATATGTTGCCAAGACCCTCGGAATGGAAAGCTTAAGGGAAAAATGGACGTACTGTACTTCATATATTGATGCTATGTGGCCTCATTGGCTAAATAAATAATTAGCTTGTAGCAATTGCTAACCTTGCAGGAATCACGTTTTGCTCTGTTAATGTCTGATGCATGGTAACTCATGGTATAATTATAACCAATTTTTGCCAATAATTCAAGTAACCTTAAAATTATTATTTTTTTTCACTGAGGACAGACTGCAGTTACAACGACACAAAATTCACTGGGGTTGGGGACAGGCTAATCGCTGCAGCCAATCTGGAGAAAACAATCACCCAGTTAATTGAGTGCAGTTTAGTGGATGAGTGTCTCACAAACACCGCATACCACCCAGGACAAGTTATTTACCAAGTCATTTCTCTTATCAGTCCCGGCTTTGTAAACAGCCAATAGGGAAGTATGCAATCTCCACTGCTCCGTGCTGGCATCAAAGATAAAAAGAAAAATCTATATACTACTTCTGCTTATTCCGTTCAAGTGAATTGAATGTAATTTTTATATTTCAGTGAGAGATAATGAGAAAAATTACAGGTCTGTCAATGCTGAGCGCATTTCCTTTCAGTCAATAGCGTGACAGGCAGATTGATTTAGTCAGTGACCTTGTGTAATTGAATCATAACTAATTGTAATTATCCATCAAGACTGGAACGACCCGCCCCATACAAAGTAGTACATCAGACACAGGCACACGCTGAACTGGACTACTGCTGTCTGTCAAAGGATCACATTATTATCCCTATATCCCTATTATCTCTATCTGATGCCTAAATTACTGGGAAAACTGGGGTTTACTAATGACATATGTTGACCTACCCTACTAATTTGACAGTATGCATAATTTAGTGTTGGTTTCAGTTGAAAAAAATGCGTTTGTTATTTCAGCTTTGAAAATTTCACCTTTTCAATAGAAATGATTGAACATAACTTTAGACTTGCTTATGCAAACATTAAACGTTGGCTTGAATAAAATATGAAGTTTTTTTTTTCTTTCATGTTGATTAAAAGCAAAGTATGGTTTTCATTTACAAGTGAGTGCAAATATGTAGAGTGGTTTAAATGATGTTTTCAGTGACTTTATTATAGTGAAAAATTTCAAATCTGCATATGATCACATATAAAGCTATATATACATTTGAACAAAGAAATCTAGTCACCGCGATGAGTTTATAAAGCTGGTCTCTGACAACTGTCAGAGACCAAAGCTAAAGAAAGTTAAAGCTAAGAACAAGCAAAACTGTACTCAGGTATTTGAACAAAGAAATCATTTAATAGACCCAGAGCAAATGAAATCTTCAGTATTTATTGAAACACATCTGACTAACACCACTTTCCACACCTCGCATGATTCCTATTCACTTCAGCCCCTTATGTGCCACCCCATGTGCCACCCCATGTGCCACCCCCTCCTCACAAAGCTCCTCACAAATGCTCCACGCTGCCTTCTTTCACATAACACGCAGATAAGCATGCTATCTCACACCACTATCTGTCAAGTGCCATTAGTTTCTCACATTTTCCATCTCCTGCATGGATCCATACACTCCCAGTCACTTAAATAGATGAGTCTTGGCCTGAATGGAGATAATCTTCACACACATTAGAGTATAACTACACTTGAAAATGTTCTCATTCACATTTTAACAAGACGTCTTTCACAGATCTACACTGAAATTTCAGAGGTAATATAAAAGACTATTTGTTACTAGGTCTTTCCATCCTTAGCAACTCTCAATGGACAATGAGATCTGTTTTAGAATAAATGTTTCCCAGGAATAAAATACTGTGGTTTCACAGTTTCATCAACTATTTATATATTTCAAACCAGGGACGGCGCCGGGGGGGAGGAAAGATTTTTGCGCCACTTTCATAGCACATCCAATCTTGACTAAAAATGTTGTTCAAAATAAGACTCCAGTAAAAAAAAAAAAAAAAAAAAAAAATAAAGATAAATAAATAATTTAATTAAAAAAAAAAAAAAAAAAAAATCCATATTAACTTTTATAAATCACTACAGGGGCTAACTACATTTAAACAGCATAGCAAACATGGTAGGGGGTGTGGGTGCATTGTTAAAAGGCTCTAAATTATCATGTTAAGTAAGCACCCTCATTGAAGACCTTAGCACTCCCTTAGCTCCTCCAACCAAAAACGTCTGATGCCGCACCTTCAAACTCTGCATTATATCTCACACTAATGATGCAAATCAACAGAAAATACTACCAATATGTGTCTCAAATTGGATTAGGCAGCTGTAAAACATCTAAGTACATTTGTGAATTGCCTGTTAGGAATGGACCTACAACAGGGATTGATGAAATAAATTGTTTATTAATGTATGTGTAAAATGCATTGCAAGCATCCACTGCACCTTATCTGTTGTAGCCATCTTAGCCATCGTAGACTTTTTATGAAAATGTAACTATATATTGTGGAGTTTTTGGTTGTTTCCAGGGCTAATCCTCACAGTTGTTCGCAGCTGCTGTTTGTTTAGACTATGGAGCAGATGTTCTCACAGTATATCTGGCTAGACTTTCTGACAGCTTTTTGACTGAAACTACACAGTGATCAGATGACACCGCTAACACTCTGGGGCATGCTAACTAAGTACACAAAGCTACCCAGACTGTCATCTTAAATCGGCGCTGGAGTGCTGTAGAGAACAAGACAAGTGCTAAAAATCTGAAAGAATTTTGTACACAGTTCTGATAAATTTAGAAATTAGGCAACACACAACATGACAAGATATGTGGAAGTGTTTTTGCAGACTTGGTACATCTGCTGTTGGCACATACGCATACTTCCACACACTTTATCACCCATTCAAAAGTATAGTGACTAGTTTGCAGCCAACATTTAACCATGTTTTAAAGAGAGGAAAGCAATGGTCCATAAGACACCATTATGAGACTTTCTAAAGCGTTTCAGTTTTTTTTTTTTAAGCGTCAATCGCGTTATTCCACTAAGGAGCCAATGCCAATTGTGAACAAAACTTTCACAATACTATTCAAATGCTAAAATAAATAGTTTTTTGTTATATTTTAATTGAAATGGGGAACGGGTTATAGGTTGCCTTGGGAACAACATGAAAAAGAAAAATATTCAATAGGCTAATTACAATATTTAGACAATTGCAATTTTGGGGTGAGAAAGCAAAAGTCCAAAAAAGAATGAATGAAAATCAA
The DNA here is from genome assembly GCA_000787095.1 of Periophthalmodon schlosseri. Classification (NCBI taxonomy): domain Eukaryota; kingdom Metazoa; phylum Chordata; class Actinopteri; order Gobiiformes; family Gobiidae; genus Periophthalmodon; species Periophthalmodon schlosseri. The sequence continues at coordinate 12,220 of JACM01018971.1, forward strand.
TAATGAAAATAAATGCAGTACATGTAGGTTGTGACCTCTGCAGTGCTTGATGCAGTTCCCCTATGAACTGATTCTAGCTAACAATAGGTACAAGAGCTGGGGTTTGCAGCAGAATAGGTTCATCAGGAAAAGTCAAGGTGAGTTTATATTTATCAAGACTCCTTCGTCCCATCGAACTAAACAGTAAATCAATTGGTATTTCTGGACCTTGAACTTGCCCTTTCGCTTGAGTAGCTTTTCTTCTCTAAAGGAACCTATACTGTCTGTACTGCAACGCAATCCATAGTGTCTTAGTTATTTCTCACACAGGTAAAGTAATGACCGCTCAGGCAGAAATTTTGCCTTTGCCATGTTCTTATAAGTGTTCATTTATTTGCATATTCAGGTGAAATCTAAGTTACTTCATTATCAGACAAAACACCAGTGCAAGCACATACACATTCATTCATGCACACTGCTTCAACAGCACAGGGCAAATTGTATGGATTTGACAAACATTTAAGTTATTTCATAGTAACGTGATGGTATTATTTCAGTGGTATTCGTCATGATGAAGTATCTTTATGTGTTCTTGCAACTTTGTAAAGCTCACTTTTACACAAACATGTTTTCTATTAAGGAGTACTTGCTGATTGTTGAAAGAGGAAAAAAATACATTAATAAATAATAATTTAAAAAAAACAACCTTGTAACACCTTGAGAAGCCCAAACTTGCCTGATCTCGAAAGCTTAGCAGGGTCAGGCCTGGTTTGCACTAGAATAGTAAACCGTTGGGAGTACCGAATGCCACAGTGACACATCAGTGGCTCTAGTGTATACTGTCGCCGTGTTCTCAGGCAAGACACTTCACCCATCTTTCCTAGCGTGAATGTGGTGTGAGTGAGTGATTGGTGGTGGTCAGAGGGGCCAACGGCACAGATTGGCAGGGCAGCCGTAGCTACAATAGAAGCTTACCACCACTGAGAATGGAGTCAGTGAATAATGCATTGTAAAGAGCTTTGGGTATCTTGCTATATACATCTAATTGTTACTACAAACTATTATAAGGCACAAGGTTAAGGCAATGATTTTTTTTTTTTTTTTTTTTGTTTCTTTGTGGACTTTGGGTTGCTGTACCTTCCAGTCCGGTGATGGCGGCCTGCTAGGTGGATTATTGGTCATCCTAAACTGAGTGCTACAGATTGTCAGGATTTAGGGCTTTGGAGGAGAGGGATTGACGGTGGTGCGTGTGGACGGCGGCAGAGATTGCGAGCAGATGGCGGTGATTTGGGCACGATTATCCAGCCGTTATTGTCACTGATCTTCATCATCCTATTTCATTTTCTCAGGAAGTACGGCTCAACTCGGACAGACAAGCCCAAATCCTCTGCAATGGACTCTATTAATGGACAGGATTAAAGTTATACCTTTTTCACAATTTGACTACTCTCTGTATATATATCAGGTTTCCATTATGTGGGCAGATTTAAAAAGTGCCATTAAATCTGAGAATTGAAAAAAAATTACACACTTGATATGTTAGCTTTTATCAGAAATGCTATACAATTTGCTCTATTCAAGACAGTATGAATAACTGGCTCACTTAACAAAACTGTCTAGCTATTGAGACAGACAAAGTTACACTCGCACATTGGAAGCTATTTAACCATGTTTTAAATGACCAATTTGTTACTTTTGATATACCAGACAAACATTTTGAAGATGCTCCGATCAAGTCATCACGATTTGTCCTTTTTCAAATTCACATTCAATGTTCTCCTATTTTGTTTTTGCCATGTTACCTTATTACTGTATACAAAAAGTCTCAGAGACATTTGAGTGTAGACAGATTTCAAATGTCAGTACATGTGGCATTTTTCTCTGGAAGTAAAGTAAAGTAAGTTGATTAAACTGTGTGAGCCCTCACTGCTTGCTGACTGAAGTTGATATTTTCACTGACAGTTTTCCACTATATTGCCTAATGCTTTGACTATGTGTGTCAAACATCTCTGAGACAATGGCCTTGCAAAACATGACTTGAGTTTTTATGGATTTTTTGTTTCATTTTGGACAAGGACTGCCAAGAGACAAGGGCCAGGATGATGTGCCAAAGAGGAAAATTAATCAGAAGCTATAGCAAGTGAGGGGTGTTGGAAAGCAAACAATATGAGTCTGTTACATGAGCATGTGTCATCAGGGTGGTTCCTGGCATGGCTCAGTCCATTAACAGCCAGTTTCTATCAAATGCAATGGTTTGTCCAAAGCCCGGGTCTCAACGAGGTCAACCAATCTTTCTCTCATGGCACATTTAAAACAGGGTTAATCCTGGGAGTGTCTCTGCCTTATAGAGGGCGCACTAATCTGTGTGCTCCGTAAAAGCATCCACAAGGTTAATTCAAAGCACTAAAACACACAGAAATGGCTTCTTGAAATGTCACCATGCTCACTAATGGGTTGGAATTCTAACAGAAATGCATGTTCAGTATTGCCTTTTCCATTAAAACAGTTGATCCTATGGTAAACATTATAATGTATACTTAAAGGCAGTTTTATTTGATGTTGTATGTATGTATGAATTATTTAGATAAACAAAGTAGTTATGGAGTGTGCTGGGAGCTGCTGGAGGTGCTGATGGCAGTGACAGGGTGACACTACTTGGTGTAAAATGAATGATTGATCTGGGCCTAATCGCACCGACAGCCTCTCTGTGTGAATAGCCTGGTGCCATCATTTACACCAGTATGGGGTAAAAGTGAGACTCCCTACTAAAGCCATTACCAAAATCCATATTTGATGACCCGCCTCCCGGTGTTGGTGTGTATGTGCTGGTTACATACAAGGCCAAGGGCATGTGACAAAGACAGGAGCTCTATATTTGCACTCAGTGGCACCTTAATAATGAGAGTTAGCGGGCGAGAGAGGACATGGCAGCAGGAGCGTGACCCCTGACTGTGTGGCTGTCTGTGCCACATTGCCAGTGTTACTGCCAAAGCGCCACTTTAGTCCAACAGAATCTGCTGCTTGCGTCCAAAGCAGGACAGTGACCATGGCCAAGAGCAGCTTTGTCTGACTACTGTCTGATTTTAGGAGCTCTGCTCAAAGAGGAAAGAGAAAACACTCAAGTTTGTGCTGTCAATGTCACATCGTCTCAGACTGTTTAGCTCCTTGTCAGAACATATTATATCTAATGCTGCACTCAGCTCTTTCTAAACAATGCACTTTGAACAGATTTTAGAAATCTTTAAAAGATACAAGGTCGCTATTGTAGATTCATCATAGAGGACACTGTTGTATATTTTTTAATATTTATTTAAATATTTAAGATGTGTCCCAGATATAGAAGCCCTTTGGGTAATATGAAGGTGAATGTTTATAGGTAGTGGATGATATCATACCCAGAAGACTATTCATTAAATATAATGACAAGGGTTAAACGGCTCTTCTTCAGGCCATGACCACTTTAGATATATGTTTTAACATTGAGGGACACAGACATTCAAACCAAAGTCTGTTTTTGCCATTTTTGTTTTCAACCTTGGGACGGCTCTTTAACTGTGCTATAGGAATAAAAGCATTATGCTAATGAGAGCTTGCCCTGTGATGAATACATTTGCTGTTGGAAAACATTTTGGCTTCTGCCTTGGGAGCTAATTGAGTACTCTGACAATGCAGTGCTTGGCTGGTTCACGTACACAGAGGGGTGGAAAATTCAATTTCGCAGCAGGTTCAGAGCACTCTGAGCGGAGACGCTGCGGAGAAAGAGGGACGCTGGATTAAAGAGTGTGAACTGGCTCTGTGAGTCTGTGTCTGGCTCAGTGGGCATTTTCTTTTCATTACACTACACTGTTTTATTCCTTTATTGACCAGCTAACAGTAAGACCAAACACAGAAAGACGGCACAGTCATTGTCAAAGATATTCAAGGCATATATTTATCAATGGTAGCGTATACAAAAACACAAACCTAATCATTTTTATTTTGTTACTGCCTCAATAATGAATTACATTTTCAATTTCTTAGTTATGCTGCAAAATAATGACCAGTACAGTCAGTGAATATTTGGAAACAAGGCTGTTTTGCACATACTGATGTTTCTGGACAGGATGTGATGCCTGAAGCTTAGACCAGATGTTCTCCAGAACAATTATGTTGGCAGATTTACATGATATCCATGTGTCATGTACACTAATTCTGCAAATAGGATTAAATACAGCTGCTTTTTGTGATGCTTGCATTTTGAAGTTGGTGGATGTTTTTCATGTTTTTGAAATGACACCAAATGAGATAAGAGTGCCATGTATTTTGCCATTCAGTTGACATATACAGTATAATGTAATGATCTGCAGTGCTATAACATGTAGTTAGAACTGAAGTGATGGCAGACGCAGCTGGTGCCCCCGGCCTGGGCTCTGACCCTGTCATAGGCCGGACCACTGCAGTCACATAGGATTGCTCTTCGTGCCCATCTTGCTGATACAGTGTACAGAAAGGTCACGGGGGCACCCAAAGTGGCTCCAAGAAATGCAATGTAAAATTTCAGTCTCACTTCCTTATATGTAACCATACTTGTTTTGACATTATTGCAACCAGAGGGTGCTTGGACAGATGCAGACAAATAAATAGATCAAAACAATGAAGTGATATTGATAATAGTTGTTGTAGGGAGTCTAGGTGGCTAATGATTCTGCTGCTGCGGTGGAGTGGGCATAGTGCTGTGGCAGAGTGAAACAGAGGAGAGGGTACATTTATGAATGGCAAGGCAAAGGCAGAAAGTTGACAGTGACAGATTTAAAAGCATATATCTTTATAAGGTTTGGTCAACACTGGATTCTTGTGCTCTAAATGAGATCATCCTTATTTCAGACTATGTTAATTCAGTCTAGATTTTCAAAGAGTCTCAAATTTCCCAAAGAATATGTCTCATAATGACTTTTTAAAATGATGCTGCATGTTTAAGTTAGATTGGTATAAGATAAGATAGTGATGCGTAAATGTGTCTTTTTGTCAGTTTACATAACAACCTAGCCTATGTACATTGACACAGTTACTAATTAGATGTTCAAGTCAAGTCATGGAGGTTTTATTGGTGCAAGCAACTGAGCTCAACAAACACAAGTACTTCAGTCGACAAAGGATAAAAACATAACAGCACAGAACACTGTTGAGGAGGAAACATGGAGCACTTTGAAGGAGAGAGCACAGCGCACGTGGGACAGACCCTGGATAGTTCATTGCCATCAACATGCCTTTGATCAAAGACATGCACTGGCCCCTATAGTGCACTGTGATTGGAGAGAGGCGTACTTCCTGTTGTCCTCCAAATCCAACAAGGACATGTATTGATTTGAACTATGTACAACTGAAGTGGTGTGCAGAACTGGCCTGTTTGGATATGTTTACAAAGTGTTTACTATAGGTAGAGTTGTCAAAGAAATCATACCTAGATGCTAATCACTAATTTGAACAAGTATCACTAGATACTATCCATTCATTTTCTTCCACTTATCCGCTTATACCACTTATAGTCCCTCCAGCGTGTCCTGGGTCTTCCCGAGGCCTCCTCCTGGTAGGATGTGCCCGAAACACCTCCCTAGCTAGGCATCCAGGAGACATCCAGAACAGATGCCCGAGCCACCTCAGCTGGCTCCTCTCAACATGGAGGAGCCGCAGCTCTACTTTGAGCTGAATAGTTCTTTAGAAAGGTCTTGATCTGTATCAGAACTTGTATGAGATAACATATTAATATTACATAAATTCATATTTTGTGCTTAAAAGTATTCTATTGTCTGTAGTTTTTATTATAACTGTAGTATCAAAAATGGTAAATGTTAAAAAAAAAAAATGGTATCAGCTGTCATTTTACTATCGATATTGTGGAAAATAGAATCAAACATTTCAATAGTTTATCGCCATTGCCAAATTTCACAAACTTTGGCGAGATGGTGCAACAAAAAACAATGAAAAATGTGAGCGTTTTAATGAAATCTGAGTGGACAGATTTTGACAGCTTGAGGATGGAACTAGTTGGTTTAATGAATCGGGGGATTTTTTTTTGCCATTGGACACAAGGCGTTTAGCATTAGCCTGTGTTATAGCTTGTGCTTTGTCTTAATGGTGGGACTGGAGAGTCTGTAGAGGACTGGACAAGTGATGTTAATTTCAGCTTGGGGGTGGAGAAACGTGGGAGGACATTTTATATTTTAAGCTGGTGAGCGATACCCACTCTGCTCTTTAGGCAGCAAATATTTCACTTTGTATTGAAATGGCTTTTACGCAACAGTTTTTATTGTTTCTCGTGATCGGCTATGTACGTTTTTGGAGCACTTTATATTTACTTCAAAAAATCTCAAACTGATAATGCACTGCACCTAAAGTCCATATTCCTCATCGCTTGTTCCTCTTGTTCTATTGTCATCATTCATCCATTTGCGTCAGTGTCAGGGGCATATGTTGGGTTCCTCCTGTCATGTTTCATTTGGTGAACTTTAAGACACCCTGACCTGCTCCGTGTCCCCAGAGGCGCT
>KN478463.1:0-11843 GCA_000787095.1 Periophthalmodon schlosseri
TCTCCTCACATTATCCTTCTGAGTGTAACCCTCCGTTGTATTGGTGTCGTCTGCTCCAGTGTGTCTGTGTGTCTCTCTCTCTGCCCCCTCTCTCTGTGTCTCCCTTCTCTCTCCCTCTCTCCCTCCCTCCCCCCCTCCCTCTCTCCTCACATTATCCTTCTGAGTGTACCCCTCCGTTGTATTGTTGTCGTCTGCTCCAGTGTGTCGATGAGTAGATTTTAAAGAGCTCAGATTTATGTCTTTATAAAGATGGGCTTGTGAGCCTTCTGCTCGGTTCTGTCTGTTCTAATGCTGAAAACGAGCTTTACTTAAACATGTTATTGATGTGGACAGATGTGGCGCTTAATTCTGCGCAGATGTCGAGAGGAGGAGCCGCGCCCGCAGAAAGATGAAATGCTCACATTTAAAGCCCAAAAATAACAAAAGCTTTTATAAGTGTTCTCATGATGGATGTTTTAAAACAAGACGCTAACCAATCACACACAGTCCCACTTTAGATTCAAAGTACAGCCTGGTGGTGGGTAGGTGCTGTTGTGTCCTTTGGCAAAACACTCCGATACCGATACCGATACAGGTAGGCCTGTGACAATAACACATTTTGAATCATGATATATCACCACAAAGAAATATTGAGGTAAGCGATAATACTGAAACTACCCAGTAAACCCGTTTTTACATAACAGTATCATTCAAAGGCCTGAGCTGCTACACATCAATTGCAGAAGGATAATTAGAGGATAATTAGCCATAGAAGTGATTTATTCAACTCTCTGCAGCTCAAATCTGACCTTATTACATTAAAAAAATGGCAAAAATCTCCACACTGTTCCAAAGAAACTGTACGCACAAAAAATATTGAGCCCCAAAATATATAGTTCCAGCTTTCATATACTGAACGATAAATCGATATAGTGATTATTGTGACAGGCCTAGATACTGGTATCGGTAAAAGATCCGATACCACACGGTTTTCAGGTATCGTATCGGCGAGTACTCAGACCAAATCACCGATCTGATACCACTCTGATTTTCCATAACAAGGACCCGTAGATGCGAGCACTGCTGCTGTTGACGTCTGTGGCTAATGCTAATGCTAACGCTAACGCCCAGAGCAGGTTAAATCCAGAGTGTGGAGACTCTGCAGACACTTAAAACAAGTTAATAATGACAGAAAAGACAGTTGGGTTAGCTCTTTGACACTTTCATTTAGCCTTTGGAGTGTACGCTGAACTTAACTTAATAACTACGGAGAGTTCAGCGCTAACACAGACTTTGTTTCCTCTGCATAATTAGAATGAGTTTGTTTTTGTTTTTTTCCAGGCCTCACTGCTGTTTTTCTCCTCGCTCTGTGATACAAAGTGACCAAGTAGAAAAGTAAAAGAGCTTAAATCAGCACAACTCATCATCAAGACCACTTTACCACTTTAGCCTCAAAATCTCATTTATTCTTGTAGATGTTCTTTACAGAGACACTTTTACTAGATTTATTTTATTCCTGAGGATATTCAGATATGTTCAGTTCATATACTATTGTTGTGTCCTTAGGCAAGACACTTCGCCCCTCTTTTTAATAAAGACATAATCAATAAATAAAGATAAATGACCCAAAAGCCAACTTTAGTTTCAAAGTACAGATCAGGTTGGTAGTTTAAACCCAGCTGTGTCTGTGGGCAAGGCACTCCATCCTTCTTGCTTCATGTTTCTATTGGGGCTTTGTCCTCCAAATAAATGCATTTCAAATATGCTCAGTCCATTAGGCAAGACACTTTACCCCCCTTTTTGAACAAGTCATAATCAATGAGCAAAAATACAAGTTTAGTTTCAAAGTAGGGATCAGGTAGTGGAGTTGGTGGTTCAAAGCCAGGTCAGACATTGTTTATTGCTTTCCTTGGACAAGACATTCAACCCTCCTTGCTTCATATTTCTACTCACACTATGGTGCCTATATGAAGGGGCTTGTCCTCCAAATAAATACATTTAAAATATGCTCAGTCCATATGCTGCTGTAGTGTCATTGAGCAAGACAATTTAGAGTCTGTTTGAGTCAGTGAGTGAGAGCTTCCTTCTTTATAAATGTGATTTACAACAGTAATGTGCTTAAGCGAGGTTTGAACTACTGACCTTGTGGTTGTGGTTGAATGCTTAACCCTCTGCACGTTTGACCCTGTAATAAGATATGAGCACAAACAGAAAATCCTGTTTATTTTCACTGTGCCCCTGATGTTCCAGACAAATTCGTCCATTTGGAGACAACAAAGGCTCGTCTTTTGGTTTCATCAAGAATAATAAAAATGCCTTTGTAATCCCTGTCGTCCAGGTATGATCCATAGTAAAAGAAACATTCAAATCTTTGGATGAGCAGCCAAATGTCTTCACTCCTACAACTTCTTTTCTTCTTTTTCTTTTACTATCAATAATAAATAATGTCCCAGGAACAATAAACAGTAAACTAAGACCCAGAGGTGAACCATGTGGCTCTGCTCAGACTTCGGTCCTTTGCTCAGAGTTTGTGCATTTTCATCAGCGTTTGAAAGATAGAATTTAAAACACCAAGTTATTCATTATTTATTCACATTTTTCTGAAGTTTAACTTGACTTTTTTTGACTGACAAACAGCCACATTATGGACACCGGTCACACAGAGCTAGTTAACATATTTTAATCGATTTTTCCAGACCAAGGTTTAGTTTGTTTTCATACCTGACACTTTGGGCTGCTCACTAGTGGTCTCTGGTTAGAGTGGTCATGTGGTCAGTGGACTCTGAGGAATTAATGGAAGACCAGATGAACCTCACTGGCTTTGCTAGTTAGCAATAGAATGTAATGAAGTAAAAGTACTAAGTACTGTGCACCTATAAACTGTAAGTGTCTGTGCTTAAGTAAATTTTTAAGTGGATACTTTTTACATTTACTTCACTACATTTGAGAGCAGTATCTGTACTTTCTACTCCACAACATTTTTGAGCTGGACTGAAAAGTAAAAGTATTTTTTATTATTGTTTGAGCCCTGGTGAAAAGCCTTTTTTAACATGTTTGTTGTTTTAGCAAACTAAATATATATAAATAAAAACAGCTAGAAAAAAAACAACAGCTATCGATTCAATTGTTTCTGTTGAACAAAATTCAGCACAAATCTTAATTTAAAAAAATCTGTGCAAAATACTTTTACTTTTTACTCTTTAAGTACATTTTTAAACAGATACTTTAATACTTTTACTTAAGGAGATTTTTTCATGTGATACTTTTACCAGTATTTGTACTTTTACTTATGGAAGTAAATTGAGTACTTCTTCCACCATTGCCTCTGTCTGAGTTTTAAAACTCTTAATATTTGACATTTTTTAAAACTGTATAGAAGAAAATAATGGGACATTTAATTCCAGAAGTGGTGGAACTGTTGAGCTGCACTTTAGAAAGTTAAAGTGTTTTATAAGAGCTTATATAATAGCCGAATAGCCTCTAATTAGCATGCTAATTACCTCTTGCTAATATGTTATCCCTAAACCTTAGTGTTACAGAAATTTATGAATGAGTTTATGTGAGGATTATGGGTCCAGGAGGACACATAAGTCTGTAGATCCCTCTCCTTCTCTGCAGTGTCCGTCCCCCTTATGGGCCCGTACCTCCTGCTGTGAAACTCCCAGGAGCAAAGATAAAACGCACCCGAGTGTAAAACAGTGCAATCTGGTGCTCTGTCACATCACTACTGCAGTATTCACCCAAACAAACTTCTATCTCCAACACTTTTCCTCGAGTTCCACCACCTGCTCCAAGCTTTCATCTCCAAAACCAGAACACAAGTGTAACACAACGTAACCGAAAGCCACAATCAAAATACGCAGCTCCGAAATGGTTTCAAAACACGACTACAAAGTGTGAGAGGGCCCTGTATTTCCGGAGAAGCCTTTGAAGAATCAGAAAGTTGCTGTGTTGGTTTGTAGGTTTGCAGGGAGCAGCTGTTCACTTGGATGGACGCTGAATGAGGCGTTTAAAGACAGAAATAGCTCGGGAGAATTTAGCGCTTGCCTCTTTCTGAAGCAGAGCGCTCGTCCTGTGGTGTAGCAGTCTGCAGTGCGCCTGGTGTGAGGAAAACTCTGTTCAGGTTTTAAAGGAGACACGTTCTGCAGAATGGACTTTTTAGAGCTTGATGTTCTAATTGTTTCCATCTCATTGACCGTTGTATTTAGAGTCATTCGTGCATGTTTGAGTAATCTTTAACCTCCTGTACTCATTGTTCTGATCTACCCCCATTTTCACCTCCACCGGTACATGCCCACTGTGACGTACACACTTCGTTCTCCAATTTTATTTTCGTAACCAGTGATACACGTAGCAATCAGCAGTGTTGCATAGTCATTTTGGTTACTCTGTCTGCTCGTGGTATCTGCAGCTGTCCATAGGCGGGGCTGACATCATGCTGCGCTTTGTTGTGATGACGTTTACTGTGCTGTATCGTAAAGGGATAGGCGCGAATCGGCTCTTAATACCTCATTGGGCACCGCGATATTCCAGCCCGGAAGTCAGCGGACTTGTTTCTTTCATTAAGTCGTTAGAGGACTATTGCGATGTAAAATGTGAAAATTATGACATAATGATCCACGGGTGTCATACATTATAACTATAGAGCACACACAAGCACAACATGTCTGCTTTAAATAAGCATTTAACATTGAAAAGAGTAGATGATTGTTTGAACACATAAAGGAGGTAAGTACAATGATGAAACACAGAGGCAGAGCTTCTAATGATTGAGTCATATTTATGTAAAGCAAGTTTCTTTGTTTTGCCTATGTTCATTCTTTCTTTTAAATGTTTTATGCAATGTACCCTGAGACTAATCCTCCTCTCCCTCCTCTTCCTCCTCTCCCTCTCCTCTTCCTCCCCACTCCCTCCTCCTCTTCCTCCCCTCTCCCTCCTCCTCTCCCTCCTCTCCCTCCTCCCCTTCTCCTCTCCCTCCTCTCTCCCTCCTCCTCTCCCTCCTCTTCTTCCTCCCACTCTTCTCTCCCTCACCTCTCCCTTCTTCTCTTCTTCCTCCTCTCTCTCCCCTCTTTCCTCCTCTCCCTCCTCCTCCTTGCCCTCTCCTTCTTCCTCTTCCTCTCCCTCCTCCTCTCTCTCCTCTCCTTCCTCCTCTCCCTCTCCTTCCCCTCTTCCTCTTCTCCCTCCTCTTCATCTTTCAGCTATACCTGGGCGTGGTTCTCGCGGCTGTGGTCATCATCACGGGGTGCTTCTCCTACTTCCAGGAGGCCAAGAGCTCTCGCATCATGGACTCATTCAAGAAGATGGTTCCCCAGGTGAGTGGTGCGCCCCCTACCGTCTGTGCACATCCCTGTGGTCCCTGGCTTCAGCACACGACTCTTTAGTCTCACAGAGAGAGTGTCTTTCCCCAATTCGAGTCATTTGCAGAGTTTGCGTCAATCATGCTAGTCGTTAGCTTGCCAGAAACAGTTAAAAATGTTATCAGTCAGTTGACACATAGTTGGCCATTCATTTAAGTTAAATAGAGTTTGCATAGAAAGTTTCACATCTTTTACTTTTAGAAACACTTGATGTAATACTGTACCGCTGTAACCATAAAACACTTTAAGGGCCTTATTTCTCAGGCTTTTACTCATGTGCTAACCATAGACTGTATATATAAATGGACATAGCTAACCTGCTAGCCACTGCGTTCCAAATAGGAAGTGAGCATGGGCGCACTGTCAGACTCGTCACTTTGGTCTTAAAATGTTCGTATTAACCCGCTCTACATGATCCTGGTATTTTTATTTCACTATTTTGTCCTTAAATCAAGATATGAACATTAATAACAGACAAATCAGGCGCCTTCTTTCCCTGCTAGCGTTAGCAACAGGTTTGATTGACAGCGTTGCAAAGTGCCCGCTCCCTGCTAAAAACTCCGGATTGACTCTTTGCAGTCGGAATTCCTAATATGGAACTGGGCTACAAATTCTCCCCTATAACTGCTCTAGCCTCGATGAGGTTCATCTGACTGGAGCTGAACGCTGTGGGTGACATCACACTCACTTAGTCTACTTCTTTATACAGTCTATGGTGCTAAACAGCTAAACACGCTAAAAGTAGAACGAAAAACGAGGAAACGACACGATTTCTCACAGAGACGCTAAAAAAGACGTAGCGCAGTTTTGGTCCTTTGAGTGAATGAGTATGTTTTGCCAACACACACAAAATCTGAGACAGAGGAAACGAAAATGAAGTTTGTCACAACTATGAGAGCTACAGTAGCATAGTACTTGAGAGGAGTGACATGAATTTCTCCACGAGATAGATGCTACAGTGTGTGCACCAATAGGGCATTTGACAGTGATTTCAAAACTGTTTTAAAAAGAACCAACAAGGACAGATAAGATAATAACATTTTTCAAAGCAGCAGTAATAAAATATAAAGTCTTTATCTCCAACACATTGGCCCTGACTCCCACTGAACCGGAGCCTTCTACAGCAGCTGTCCATCAAGGTGGGCTTTTACGAGTCTGTCCCATGTCCTAAAGCAGAAACTGAGAGGTCCAGCCACCACGTGGGACTGTCACCATAACACATTTTGAAGTGCGATTTATTGCTGAAGTAAATATAAATGATAAACGATAATACTGAAACTAACCACTGACACAAAAACCCAAGAGCAGACTTAAACCACAAAAACTACTCTAGACTGACAGTATTGGAGAGCTGCAATAAATAAATAGTAGAATAAAACACTTCAGTTTAGTTTGCATCTATATTGAGTCATACAAGTTATTAATTCAATCTTTTACAGCTCCAGTTTTATCCTATAGCCAAAAAATAACCAAAAATTTCCCAGTAGTGCAAAGAAAAAGAACACACAATAAATACTGACCGCAAAAAATACATTTCCAGCTTTCATATATTGAACGATCGAAGACGGTATAGTGATGATGGTTACAGGCCTATGTACAGGGATCCTGGATGAGGAGCGATGTCTCTACACCGCTCCAATGCCACAAGCCGTTTTCATGCACATATTATCACAATCCGTCATCCCAAAGCTGTTGTAAGTTTTTACGACTCCTCAATCCAAATGCCATGAGCCATGTCCTGAGGTAGGGCAAACGTTAATATGCAACAACACTTGTACAATTCAACAGCCCATAGGAGCAGAGGCAGGCAAACTTTTTAAACAAACTATTTTATCGGCAGAAATAACACTTAGCAATAGTAACACGCCCACAAACTGCACATGATATTTTTTAGTTTATACTCTCAGTTTTACACATGGAGGCCCTAAATATTATACACTCAAATCTGTTAAAGGGCCCATATTACAGTATTTAATGATCTGCATTATAATGTTGGTTCCTCATCACAAACATACCTGGAGTTGTATTTAGTTTCATTCACACATGTTTAACACACGTGTGCTAAACATGTGTGAACTCACAGTGCTCCACACACCTTCACTAGAATCATTTGGATGATTTCAGCTCTGGAATTACCAATCTCTATTGAGCTAAAGGTAAAAGGAGCTGTTAACTTGGAAATTACCGCTTCATGACATCACAAGGTGGAACAGAGCATCCTGAGCTTTGGAGATGTAGACAGACTAATAATAAAGAGTTGCTCAAACATGTGTGAATGAAACAAAACACAACTGCAGGTATGTTTTTGAGGAGGTAACAGCCTTACAGCATGGCTAAAAGCTCACAAGAGTACATTTTGTGTAATATAGGACCTTTAACCTTGATGTTGGGCTCATATTTAACTTATTATCTGTGTATGTGTTGTCGTGTAAATGACAAGCTCTTGTAAGTTTGTGCAGAAACATCAGGGGATGCGCATATCGAATTTTGACGCAAATTCGTCTCCGACTCAAATTGGAGCATCACAAAGAGAGTGCGTTTAGTGATGTCTGCCGACCTCCTCCAGGGCTCCCATAATTCTTTAATCTGTTGAGTCTAATCTCTCTCCCCTTTCACTTACCTTCTGCCTGTGGCTCAGCTCCTGCGCCGAATGCTCTGCTTCCTCTAAACTTACACGTCTAGACGCTCTTTTCTTTCATAGTTTAATGAACACATTTGCCGCTCTGCAGGCTTGACTTTGATACGGAAATAAGAGGCTTTAGACAAGTAAATAACTGCTTGTTGTGGACGTCTGACTTTAAAATCTATCTGGTTTTATGAAGTGCTTTTGCTCAAAGTTAGCTTAAAGTTGGATTTTGGTTTTTCATGGTGAAATTCATCGAAAAACAAACTATATATCACGGTCAGTCTTGGAACTGGAACTGTTAACCAGCATTTAGTGTGCCTTAATGTGGCACATGTTAAAAGGATGGTAAATGCCATCCATCCATTTTCTTCTGCTTATCCGGGGGCGGGTCGCAGGGGCAGCAGTCTAAGTAGAGACTCCCAGACTTCCCTCACCGCAGACACTTCCTCCATCTCCTCCGGTGGGACCTCAGGTGTTCCCAGGCCGGCCAAAAGACATAGTCCCTCCAGCATATCTTCCCCGGGGCCTCCTGCCAGTGGGACGTGCTCGGAACACTTCCACAGGGAGGCGTCCAGGAGGCATCCGGAACAGATGCCCGATCCACCTCAGCGGCTCTATCCAAGCTCCTCCTGTGTGACTGAGCTACTCACCCTATCTCTAAGGGATAAGGGTTGCTAAATGGATTCCCACTATTGGCATTGCATTGTTACTTCTTTCGTGCCACTGGGCAGACACTTTTGAGTACAGATGTAACTATTCACCAGTGAATGTGATCAAGGCCAAAAGTGAAGCATTCTGCCAAAGTATGACTCTTTATTATTGTTTGCTGGGTTTCAGATGACAGCTAAAATGAATATTGTTGTTTGTAGTAATATAGGAAGTTAGTGGGTTTAGTCATTAATAAAAATCAGGTTAATTTGTGCATTTGCCTTTTGAATATTTCAGGGCAAAGTACAATGTAATCAAAAGGAAAAACTGTCTCTTGCCCCCATCTGGGAGTTCATCATCACATTTTATAATCTGAAAAGAACATAATTCAACTTAATGATCCACGGAGGTCAAAAACATAGAACGTGATCCAACATAAGAGACTAAATAGCAGACAAAAGCACAGTTTGACTTCTGTAACACCCTCCTCTTCCTCCTGTGTGGCCGTGCAGCAAGCCCTGGTGATCCGTGAGGGCGAGAAGATGCAGATCAACGCCGAGCAGGTGGTGCAGGGAGACCTGGTGGAGATCAAGGGAGGAGACAGGATCCCAGCCGACCTCAGGGTTATATCCTCCAGTGGCTGCAAGGTACAAACCAGGCACACAAGCACCCAAGGGACCCAAGCACCCAACACCCAACAAGGTACTGACTAGGGAACCAGCACCCATTAGACCTAAGCACCCATGGGACCACTCACTTTCAGTGACTAAGACTAGGTAGAGTAGGTAAGTAAATATTTTGGATACAGATTTCTTGTCAAAAAAACATAAAAAAAAGTGGTCACCTGTGTATGCAGACGTGGTGAGGTGGGTGTCTTGCCCAAGTACACAATGACAGTCATCATCTGTGGGAGCTGGAATTCACTCTACTACATCACTCTACTAGTGATGTTTATGTTGAGAGCGAGATTTGAACCGCCAACCTTCAGATCAGTGGACAAACACTCTACCGACTGAGCTACTGTCGCCCAGTTACTAAACATACACTACTACTGCTGTACATGTCCCATCAAACAATCACAACTCATCATAGTTAGAATGCAAATGTATTTTCTGGTTGACTTAAACTATTATGGATTTAGTCGACTAAAAAAATGAATCTAATCTAATCTAAAAACCAAGACTGGGACTAAATCAAATATCTTGTCAAAAGTAACATCACCAGGCCCCCATCACCCAGGGACCCAGCCCCAGCATCGGCTTTTCTCCATGCAATCCCTCACACCTCCAGATCATAAAGTCTATGGTAAGAAACCAGAGTGTAGCCGTAGGGTGAACATCACTCCACTTTTCACTTCATTTTTATTTTGACTTTTGGGTATTAGCCATAGGTAGAGAAGAGTAAACTACACATTTAGCTCACGGCAAAGATTCTGAAGCAGTTGATGGAAGAATTTATATGGTCTCAAAAGAAGTACGATTTGGGGATTTTGCTCCAAAGGTTCTGTTCACGATTTGGTTTGATGCAAAAAGGATGGACCAATGAAGGTACCATAATAAAGCCATCAGTGGTGCTAATGCTAATGCTAATGAGTATCATAACCCGTTAAAAAGGGATAATTCAGGGAATATTAAGGCAAAAAAATTGGTTTATTTACGGCATTTTAATCCCACTTAAAGGTGAACTATGTCACTTTGGAGAGGTTCGCCACCTGCTTGTCTCCACAAAGATGTTATTGCTTTGCCTGAGATGTTCCACAGTATGGCATTAAACTTGTCTAGGTTTCATTTATTTAATTACAAAAGTTTTTATTGCTGAAAAACATGCATTCTTACTGTGAGCAGGGTGATCTCTCCACAGATCTGGCCTGTAACTTGGCCTGGTGGCATCAGCTGCTTGTCTCCATGGAGATGGAGAGCTTTATACCATACTGTGGAACATTCTAGAGCTGCTTTTACAATATATCTGTACTAGGGCAAAACATATTCTACTTTATGAAAAATATTGATGTTGCCCTTTTAAATTCATTCACATTGTTTTCTTAGGATGATTACATGGATTTTACAAACTTCAGAGTATCCTTGATTTCCATTGGCCTGTGACTGGACACTTTGTAGATGGTGTGGTTTGCAGATTGAGAGGTTTAGATTAGAAAAGTTAATCCTTGTTCAATGAGTCTGACACTCTTAATCCCAGAAGTGTTTATGTCATGTAACATGAGCACTGCACAGCTCGTCTGTCATCCCACTCAGATTATGGAGCAGTCAGTCCAACTCTACATATGCTCAAATCAAAACACACAAACACAATCATTCATTTGGAAAAACATGAACAATTTGTAAATGAAAAAGTGCAACTCAAATGCATTTAAAGAGGGGGTATTCATCTGTGGGGTATTAAAGAGGGTATTTTACTTCTATGCGGTATTAACTGTAACACATAACATGTTCAGATCATGTTACTTTTTATTGTTTTGAAAATGCTATATTCACCCAAAACAACATATTAACATGTTTTATAAGTTTCACTTTTGTTTTCTGCTGCCCTGAGTCTCCCTGCTCTTTGCTCTCTCTGCAAAGTCACTTTCCCTTAAGAGTGCGATCACAACACAATCAGCTGCATCTCACTAATGAAACTACTGCACATCACATCAGGATTGTGAAGTTGTAGTGTATTGTTTTGTATCCTGCTCTAGTATATTTATTGAAAATTGCCATGTGTACTGCAAACTGTGAGGAGGGTTTGAATAGGGCCCGGGAGAGATCGTTAAAATACTCAGACATGCATGGATGACATCTAAAACCTCTTCAGGAAGGTTTTTGATGAGGGAACAACATTATGACATGGTAGAAAGTAAAAAAAAAAGTGGATTTTGCATAATACCCCTGCTTTAAGTTCAATAGGCTCTGTGTGATGGTTGACTCTATCATCTGTGTCTTTCAAAATGATGATATCTTCAGTGTTTCATGGTAACTGACACTGTCCTCGTGTGAATGAGCCACATCACAGCTCATCGCATCAATCAAGTGCTAAGTTTTATTTCTTTCTCTTCTGTCTCTCTGCAATCTGTTTCTTCTGTTTTTTCCACTCCATTTTTCTCCTCTCTTGCCCTCTCCTCCTCTCTTCTCCTCTCTCTTTCCTTCTTGCTCCCTCTCTTCTCCCCTCCCTTTTCTTCCTCCCTCTTTTCTCTTTTCTCTCCTCTGTCTCTCTCCACTCTCCCTCTCTCTGCCCGC
>KN478463.1:11864-45121 GCA_000787095.1 Periophthalmodon schlosseri
TTTTTCCTCTCCCTCCCCTCTTTTTCTCCCCTCTCCTCTCCCCTTTTCCCCTCCCTCTCTCTCTATGTCTCTCTCTCTCCTCTCCTCCTTCTCTCTCTTCTCTCTCTCTCTCTCTCTGCCCCTCTTCTCTCCACTTTTTCCCTACCCCTCTCTCTTCTCTCTCTCTCTCCTCTCCTCCTTCTCTCTCTCTCTCTCTCTCTCTCGCTCTCTCCTCTCCACCCTCTCTCTACTCTCTTTTTCTCTCTCTGTCTCTCTCTGCAGGTGGACAACTCCTCCCTGACGGGCGAGTCGGAGCCTCAAACCCGCTCTCCAGACTTCACCCATGAGAACCCTCTGGAGACAAGGAACATCTGCTTCTTCTCCACCAACTGTGTGGAGGGTCAGTGAGGCACAGCTGCAGTGAGGGGCTCCCATGGGTGCTGTGGGTGCTGTATGAACATCTGGACACTACACTACACTGCACCACCCACGACATGAGCTCTTTCCCCATGTATTTGAGCAAAATGTGTCCTGCTCCAGTACAGATATATTTTATAAGCAGCTCTGAAGGTCAAAATAACAGTTTGAAAAGTGCTTATAAACTCATCACTGTGAATAATTAGGATGCTCAGAATGCAGAAGGTGAGGAATAACTTTGGACCACTGCAAACTGTTTTGAACTAGTTCTGTTTTTCATTAAAAATCAGACCAGGTTGGAGACCAGAGCGGAAAATGCTTTCTAATGCAGACTGTACACAGCTGACTTATTTTGACCTCAAAAGCTGCTTATACAATATATCTGTACTGGGACAAGACACATTTTGCTCAAATACATAGAAAAGAGTTCAGGTACAAGGCCTTTAATCTCACTATTGACTCTTCCCTTTATAAAGATTTCAGCACAGACTTATTTTCCAAGATTGACAAATGCACGTAATTCTACAGAGCTGAAACCCTCTCAGAGTGTGGCCTGAATACTGAACAGTTCCAACTCATTATTTATTCTTAGCGTAAAGTCGTTCGTCAATCAACAAAGCCCCTTTGACCACTGCGGATGAAACGGCGTAGATATAGGACCGCTCGGTCTGTCAGGCGTTTCGCTCAGATGTACGTATTAAAACTGTCAGTGCGGTGTCCATATTTAAATAATCTGCGTCGTCAGAATATTTCCTGGCTGTAGATCTGAAGAGCAGAGACTGGACCAAGATTAAGCAGGAATTAATCATCAAAATGCATTAAGTTAAAGTCATAAAATATACAAGAAATGTATGTGGTAAGAATTATGAGGGAGCTAATCTTAAAGTAATATACCAGTATCCAAAACAGAGCCCAGACTGAGATCGCTCTGTATATTTACACAGAGGGATATCGGTCTGATCACCATTCCCTCCGTCTCACCTCGAGCCAGAACTAAATATGTTTGTCCAACACATGTGTTACAAAGGAGCTCATTGGTCACCCATCATTTTGAACAAAATCAAAACCCGTTTTCACTGCCAATGGTACACGCCCACTGCTCTGTACTTCACTCTCCAGTTTTATTTTCTTAATCGGTGATGCTCGTAGGATTCAGCAGTACTGCGTAGTTATTTTGGTACAAATGAAAAAAAAAAATCTGCTGCTCACTAGTGTGATCCATAGGAGGTGCTGACAGCATGAAGCTCTTTGTTGTGATGATGTCAGCTCCCATTGAGCTCTGCAGTTTTCCAACGCGGAAGTCAGGAGACTTGTTTCTTTTATAAAGTTGTATTAGATCAATGTTGCAATTTAAAATGTCCAGATTATAACCATAGAGCAGACACAAGTACAATATGGGGCTGTAGCTGATTTCAAAGGAGCACTGTCATGGTGCAGTATCACAGTGGCAGAAAGGACAGAGAATCAGGTGTTTGGGATTGTGTCAGGCAGTTGGTTTCCCATGATTCTTAGGAACAATGTGCCTGATTGGATGAAAGTAGGTGACTCTGTCAGTAGTTTCTGAGAAAAGGCTATGCAAATAATAATAATGATACTTTACAGTCTCATTTATTTCTTATTTAGTAGCTTTTACCTTACAATGCATGATGTAAGGGTCATTTGTCCTGTTTAGAATAAATGAAAATACAGGCCCTTTATAAAAGACCCAAGCTGATCACTGACTATTTGAAACCATTGTATCTTGATCTCAATTCAAGAATAAGCCATATTGTCAACGCAACAACTACCTCAACATTAAACTACTCTCTAGTTAGTGCATCACAGATAACATTCAAAAGTCCAAAACAAAAAAAACATTACATTTACTGGTGCAGCTCCAGTCTTCCTGGTTAAATGCATAGAACTCTACTTTTGTCATTTGTATTAACTTGAACTATTGAACTGTTAAACAAAGCCTTATACGTAACATGATCGTCCTCCTCATCGTATCTGTCCTAATAGAGCTGTTACGGTGTCAGTGGCTCATTTGTATGTAAGCACTCACTCCCTCACTCCGTCTAGATCCCCTCGGCCGCCCCTCACATCAATCACAGCCCTCACATCAATCACTGACTCAGGCTTAAACTCAGCTCTGCTCCATCCATCAGTGTCCTGCCCCTCCATCCTCACCTCCGCCTGACCCCCCCTGCGGAGTACAGCGCCCCCTGTAAACCCCAGTACAGTCCGCACGCTGCGAACTAGAGGCAAACGCGCCATCCGCCATCGCTCAGTGTTTACCGTGAGGCAGAGGCCAGAGGTGGTAATGAGGAACTACTTTCAATTTTATACAGGAATAATAATTAGAAGACACGGTACTATTATTATTTTTGATTATTCTACCTACAATTTGGCTTATCTTATATGTGTTGATTTCCAAAGCTATATTGTGAAAAGGTAAGAAATGTGTTTGTTCCAACTTTTTATTTGCTGGTTGGGGATCTGTTTCCTGCTTATCTCCGTGAGGATATTATTGCTTTGCTTGGAATGTTCCACAGCATGGCATTAAACTTATTTATGTTTCATTTATTTTAATTGAGGTGTCTTTATTGCTAAAAATGACTCATCAACTGCTTGTTTTCATAGCAACTGCTTGTCTCCATGGGGATGGATACGTTTGTAGTGCTAGTAATGCTTTACTGTGGAACATTTCTAGCAAAACAACAGCATCTCCATCTCCTTACTAGAGTTGTGAGATGTTTTGGCTACTCAGTCCACCTGGAAGTGTCCTTTTTAAATAGCCTCACATCACTTTGTAGCATGTATTTTTGGATGTATTAAGTTTATGCTGTTTCATCATAGCACCTAGATTCGATTAGATTAGGTTTATTAAAGATTGATTTGGCAGGAGACAACATTACAAGCTAACCTTGAATTTCATCAGTCAAATCATAGAAAAGATAAAACAGTGGTTTTCAAAAGTTTCATAAGAAGTGCCACCAAAGAAAAAATTTGGTTTTCCGAGTACCACCAGATCTAAACCAGGTCTATAACAGGACTATTCCAGGGTAATCTAGGCCTAAACCAGGTCTAAAAGTGGACTACATCATTCCCACTGTAGTTCTAAATAAGAAATTATCCAAAGGAGGACAAACAAGTGGATTAAATGAGATCTAAATTAAACAAAGCCACAAACTGAAGAACTGTCCAAGTACCACAGTTCGAGAAGCACTGAGATAAAGCATTCTCTAAATAGGCCTATATAAAATGTAACAGTAAAATACATGAAAACAGGACCAATATTTCCTGAAATAAATCTGGAAACCTTATACTCACTGTCCAGCACAAGCAAAGCTAACATCCTCACTCGGGATATAAGCACCTGCTGCTAAAGCTCACCTCCACATCATCAGCAGAGCAGTGTAACCTCCAGGGCAGGAGACAGGAGCCAGGGTCATAGGTCAAAGGTCAAAGTGCAGCCCGGTGACTCCCTGGCCTCTGCCTACAGCTGTATCCTGTATTTATACAACAGTACTTATGTGTGTGTGTGAGCGGACTGCAAACCTGTGTGTGGAGCATGTGGACTGTGCAGGAAAATAAATCTGTTTTATCAACCGAACCCCCCGTGACAATAAAATGGAGCATACCTGGGCCAATGAGGGTCTACACCGTCACAGTGATAATAAACTTACACTATAACTTGATTTAAAATATAGTATCCTCCCAACATTGTTAGGTTTATGTATGATCAGTGTGTTATTAGCAGCTATAGCCAACACTGTGACCAGTCAGTGGAAGAGGGGGATAGAGTAGTGCTATGCAAAAGAATCAAAAGTTTGTGGACTTTGGACTGACAAAAAAGTTTACGATTAGAAAAAAAGAAATAATAGTCACGAAATATGACCTTTTGAAAGTTGCGGATGAGACACAGTGGTGGAAGAAGTACTCGATTTTGTTACTTAAGTAAAAGTAGAGATATTTTTCATATGATACTATTACTTAATTAAAAGTATTGAAGTACCTGTTTAAAAATCTACTGAAAGAGTAAAAAGTGAAAGTATTTGCACAGAGTTTGAGATCTAATAAAGCTTCAAATGTAGTGATTTTGATAAAGATTTGTGCTGAATTTTGTTCAACAGAAACAATTGAATGATGTTTTTTTTCCTAGCTGTTTTTATTTGTATAACCCTTAGCCTTTTCAGTAGGTCTCAAACAATAATACAAATATTTTTACTTTTCAGTCTTGTTCAAAAATGTAGTAAAGCAGAAAGTAAAGCTACCTGCTCTCAAATGTAGTGAAGTAAAAGGAAAAAGTATCCACTGTAAAATTTTCTAAAGTAAAGTACTTTACTACTTTTACTTTGTTACCTTCCACCACTGATAAGACAATGAGATTTCCTTGTTAGCAAATACAAAGAGATGCTATACACAGATGCCATTTTCCCCCTCTCTTCTCCTCAGGTACGGCCCGTGGCATTGTGATTGCGACCGGTGACCGCACAGTGATGGGGCGCATTGCTACGCTGGCCTCAGAGCTGCAGGTGCGGAGGACGCCCATAAACATCGAGATTGAGCACTTCATTCACATCATCACCGGAGTGGCCGTGTTCCTAGGAGTGTCCTTCTTCATCCTGTCCCTCATCCTCGGATACACCTGGCTCGAGGCCGTCATTTTCCTCATCGGAATCATCGTCGCTAACGTTCCTGAGGGGCTGCTGGCCACTGTCACTGTGAGTAACACCACTGTGCATACTTCTGCTTTAGTCTGTTTATATGAACTATTTGCCTGGAATCCAGAATACACACATCTCCAATACTTTACAAAGATGTGAGTCTGTTCACCTGTGAATCTCCCAGAGTTCAGCTCGGCATGACAGGTGGATTAGCCAATCAGCGACACGCACAGTCTGTATCAAAACAAATATGGCTGCTTGCGGAAAAAAGAAAGGAAATAAATATCACGGGACTGAAAAACATAACGGATTTCTGCAAAATCAATCACTCATCCATCTTCAGTTCTGACCATAGACTGTATATATAAATGAACATAGCTAACTAGCTAGTCGCCACGTTCCAAATAGGAAGTGATCATGGGCGTGCTTCCTGCTCATTCTCATTACATTGAAAAATTGTCACCCCTCTCTCTGTAACTGCTGCATTCAGGCTCGTTGTTTTGGTCTTTAAATGTTCGTATTAATCCGCTCTACATGATCCTGGTATTTTTATTTTACTTTTTTGTCCATAAATTAAGACATGAACATTAATAACAGACAAATGAGGCACCTTTTTTCCCCCCCGAGGTCACTCCCGCTAGCGTTAGCAACAGGTTTGAGTGACAGCGTTTCTTTGGTTTCTATGATACTCCAAATTCGCCCCTATAACTGCTGGTTAGGGATGGGACAATATTAAAATTTAGACTCATGATTATTTTGACCAAAATAATCTCAATTAATGATATTATCACATTATTAAACCAAGGTTTATTAAAAAACGATTAATTGCGGACCTTTTTCATCGTGATTAGCGATATTATGGTATATCGTCCCATCCCTACTGCTGGCCTCGATGAGCTTCATTTGAATGGAGCCGAACACTATGGGCGAAGTCACACTCCCTTAGTCCACTTCTTTATACAGTTTATGGTTCTGACTGGAAACTGGTGAGCCACTGCCTTATATCTGATACATTACATTGGAGAAACTAAACAACCCTGCCTTACATTACATTACATTGGAGAAACTAAACAACCACTGCACACAGATGGCACTCACATTCTGGTTTACAGTCTGCTGTTCACCTTTATCTTAAAGTCACACACCATTCATTTAAAGGCAGTGAGTTACAGATTTTAAACAGAGAGAATGAATTGTTTGGAAGAGAGGTGAAAGATGCTGTTCTTCAAAAAGAAAGAAAGAGGCGAATCAGCACTTAACCACTGTGAGGGGCAAGTAAACAAGTCCAGGGCAAGTTTCTGGTTTTAACTCCTAATCTGACTTTTTGTATTTTATGGTTGAGTTCTGGACATCCCAAGTTTAGCGCAGGGATGAGAAAGTGAACATTGTTGTGAAGTGTGCCATGGGGTATTTGGGTATTAAGAACCTTACTGTTGAGCAAGTACACAAGGAGGCTCGCTCTCTATCTTGAGCTCAGTTTAAATAACATAATAGAGAATTTTCTTTATTTCTCATTTTCTGAATGTTGCATGCTACGTTTGATAGCTGGTAAGCCATCTTTGAGACCATTTACAGTTGGTGGGTGGTGGTAATGCTCTGTTAAACTCAAAAAGTGCACAGTATGTTGTATCTAATTTAGTACTTCAATACAGTAAGTGACGGCATACATCTGTTACCTTTGGTTTGTGGTAAATGGTAATTACATCAAGGAACTAGTCATCCATTCACACGCTCATTCATACACCAGTGTACGCAGACACTGGGGCAAGGTGGGTTAAGTGTCTTACCCAAGGACACAACAACAGCATTCACCTGTGGGAGCTGGAATCACACCACTAACCTGCGGGCCAGTGGAGCTGACTACTGTATCGATTATGTTTACGTCGAGAGTGGGATTTCAAACCGCCAACCTTCAGATCAGTGGACAAACACCCTACCAACTGAGCTACTGTCACCCAAGGAGTAAAAACGACTGAATAGTCTTCAAATGACTTGAAATGTCTCCAAACCATTGCACTGATGACTACCTTTTAAATCTTCTCTACCACGCCGGGATATTCTGAATCCAGTCCATTTTCCTCCTCGTATCACCTTCTTACACAGTGGCCGTCTGCTGTGTGCGAGTTTATTTACGAGGGCAGATTGACGGTTCCCATTTCTCCGAGTGTCTGCGGAGTCTTGACTTGTGCAGACGATCTCGCAGTTCGTCATGTTTAAAATGCTGGACTGTAGATGTCACTTATATTCAGAGACAGATGGAGAACGTCAAAGGATCTTATCATTCAAAACAAATCAGTCCATCGTGAGGGGGAAAGTCAAGATGGAGCAGTTCAGACTGATTTTGAATATACAAAAGTCTGAGTTTTGCTTTCTGTTTGAGATGTTTTTGTTTGGTATGTTTAAGAAAGTTACCTAGTCTTATGTACTGGTGTCCTTTGGTGCAGAAGGTGAAGTTAGATTCCCAAAACATGCATAATAGGTCAAATGCTCCAGCTTAGGTTGTCCTGACCAACACTAGCTCTAGACCTATCACAACAACACATTTCAAAGCACCATATATTGGTACAGAGATATATTGCAGTACTTTATGCCACTGACACAATAACAATAATGCAAGATAAAGCCAGTGAACCATTTTAAAATAGACCGTCTCATTATAAATAACAGAATTAACTATTATTGGTCAATAATTTGCCATAGAAGTCACTTATTCAACCTTTTACAGCTCAAATGTTTTTGTATTAGAATAAAAATACCCCAAATCTCCCCACGTTTACAAAGAAATTGTACACACGATAAAATAATCGATATAGTAATTATTGTGTGTGTGCTCCTGACTCAGACATTGAAGGATGGGTCAAATGGGTCAGAGGACAGATTTCCCTATGGGGACAATAAAGGCTAACTTTAACTTGAACCTTAATCTGCCACCTCTCCAGTCCAGTCTCTTAATCCACAAAATGTATCAGGTCCCGGTGTGTCCAATCCAATCCATCATGTAGAATGATATAGAATGGAGGTAGAACACGCTATACATGTGTAACACCATAGTCCATTCTGTTCTTGTTCCCTTTGGCAAGACACTTTGTCCACGTTGGTACCATTGCTGGAAGAGTAAGGTTAAGGTACACTTTATTGTCCCTGTAGGGAAATTTGTCCTCTGCATTTGACCCATGTAAATGTAGGTTATAGATAGAAATATGATTCTTTAAAAGATGTTATGACTTTGTTTGGAATATTCCACAGTGTGAGATTAATCTTATTTATCTTTGTGGAGACAGTCCAAAGTTAGATTTTTTTCCCTTTTTTTGCAGTAAAACACCTGTAATTGTAAGATAAATGTTAATAATGCCATACTGCGGAACATTCCAGACAAAGCAATTGAGACAAGCAAGTGGTGGTCTCCGTCTGAAAAGTTACTTAGAGCATTTAATAAAATACCAGAAGATGCTGCAACTTTAGTCTGATAGCTGCACTTAAAAATCATAATGAAAGAAGAGGAGAACGAATCATCGATAAAATCACTTACGAGACATGTGCTCCATTCATACCTATTTTCTTCTTTTATTATCAAACCTTTTTCAGTGCTCCTTTAAACTCTGGAAGATCATCGCTTTAATAAGTCAAATTATTGTCCCAAACATCATATTTTACCTTTGACAAAGAGCGTTTTGAAACTCACAATGGCTCCATCAGCCTCTTTATCAGCTCCAGCTCAGATAATGCGTCTGATCTGAAAAGGACTACAGTAATGTGTGCTCTACGAGGCGCGAACAAGCCCATTCACCACCGGGCTGCGCCACTGAGCCAAATAATAACTGCGTTTAGACACATCGATGCCACGCACAAAGAAGAAGATTACACATGTTTTTATTGGAGTTTGAGCGTTTGTGAGTGAATAAGTTGGGTTCACAAAATGTCACAATATTTTATGGACCACGGTTTAAAATTGGGCTGGAGGACAGGTCCAAATCTATGGGAGAATTTGAAGTTAAAGGGCCTATATTATGTAGTAAAAGAAGAATTCAGTTCATACCTGGACGACTGAGGGATTACACAGACATCGGCCACATTACGCTATTTTCTGATCTTTAGAATGTTGTTTCCTCATCACAAACAGACCTGGAGTTGTGTTTTGTTTCATTCACACGTTTAACACACAAACCCTGCATATTTAGGCTGAGTTTTCGCCATTCCACCAATACAGGAAGTGCTCCACTATGTTTTTAAACTCCACACACCTTCACTAGAATCATATGGATTATTTCAGACCTGGAATTTCCAATCTCTACTGAACAAAAGTTAAAAGGTAGCATGACATCACAAGGTGGGAACAGAGCATTTGAGCTTCGGAGACAGACTAATAATAAAAGATCACTTAAACATGTGTGAATGAAACAAAACACAACTCCAGGTATGTTTTTGATGAGGTTACAACATGACAGATTTTTATAGTTTTCTAATTATTGCTTGGTTTGGTGGGATCAAACCTGTGGAAAAAAATATTTGTCATAGTTTTACATGAAAAGAAAAGTGTTAAAAATACGTGAAGTAGCAATGAGTTCAAAAACAGGTCAACAAGACCTTTAAACCTCCATTTCACAAAATAAAGGTGTTTTCATTATTTTTATTAGTCTAATCATAACTAATCCTTGTTTACAGTACGGTTGCTAGGTAACAGTTATGGAATTACCTCTACATCCACTTTGGATCACCGGCAAGTCCCATATATTAATATACAGTATAAAAGTGAAAGCGTATATCTATATGTGGAGCCAGTACACAGTAAAATGCCCAGTTAAACATATATATATATATGTGAGTGTGCGTTTGTTCCTCAGCATATGGGCCATGTCTTTTCATGTTTCTTGCACCTGCTCCTAATCCAGCCGAGCAGAGACAAGAAATCACAACAAGCAGCACCTGTACCACGCATGAGCTCCCAAGCACAAACAGCACCCTCTCCTCCTCTCCTCATCCCTCTCTCCTTCTCTCCTCTGCCTCATCCCTCTATCCTCTCCTTTTCGTCTCCTCCTCCCAAGCACAAACACAAGAACGCTCCAATGGTCATTTCTCCTTGAACAATCACGCTCTCCTCCTCCTCTTCCCTCTCCGCTTCTCTCCTCCGCCTCATCCCTCTATCCTCTCCTTTTCCTCTCCTCCTCCCAAGCACAAACAGGACCCTCTCCTCCTCCTCATCCCTTTCTCCTCCTCATCCCTCTATCCTCTCCTTTTCCTCTCTTCCTCCCAAGCACAAACAGCACCCGTTCCTCCTCCTCATCCCTTTCTCCTACTCATCCCTCTATCCTCTCCTTTTCCTCTCTTCCTCCCAAGCACAAACAGCACCCGCTCCTCCTCCTCATCCCTCCCTCCTCCTCATCCCTCTATCCTCTCCTTTTCCTCTCCTCCTCCCAAGCACAAACAGCGGAGGATTGGCTGGTGGAGCGTTCGCCCAACAATCACCCTCCTCTCCTCTCCTCATCCCTCTCTCCTTCTCTCCTCCACCTCATCTCTTTATCCTCTCCTTTTCCTCTTCTCTCAAGCACAAACAGCACCCTCTCCTCCTCTCCTCATCCCTCTCTCCTTCTCTCCCTGCCTCATCCCTCCATCCTCTCCTTTTCCTCTCCTCCTCCCAAGCACAAAAAGCACCCTCTCCTCCTCATCCCTCTCTCCTTCTCTCCTCCGCCTCATCCCTCTATCCTCTCATTTGCCTCTCCTCCTCCCAAGCACAAACACAAGAACGCTCCAATGGTCACTCCTCTGCCAACAATCACCCTCTCCTCCTGCTCCTCCTCCTCCTCATCCCTCTCTCCTTCTCTCCTTTTCCTCTCCTCCTCCCAAGCACCAACATGCAAATGGTCCAATGGTCACACCTCTGCTAACGAGCACCCTGTCTTCCTCCCATCCTCAGGCCCCTCATCCCTCTATCCCACTCTCCTTCAAAATGTCAGGATTCATCAGTTTTTAAACAGTGATTTTAGATGAACAAGTGTGAACATCAAAGAAGCAACAATCCAAAAAGAAGAACAAGAGGAATTTCCAAATGTTGGTCACATATGATTGGTTTCAAGAAGAATAGCCTGTATATATAAATGGACATAGCTAACTTGCTAGCCGCTCTCTCTGTAACTGCTGCTGTCAGCTCTGCCTTCTGGAATAAAATGTTCCTGTTAACCCGCTCTGCATGACCTGGTGTTTTTATTTCGCCATTTTGTCCCCAAATCAAAATATGAACATTAATAACAGACCATTCGGGTACCTGCTTTCCTCGAGGTCCTCCCGCTAGCGTTAGCAGCAGGTTGATTGACTCGCCCTGTGCCAACCCAGCAGTGCAGGTGAGAGGGGGCGTGTACCTTCAACCACCTCGCTCTAGATTGGTTCTTTGCTTTCTTGCTCGGATTTCCGAATATGGTCCCTGTTTGCAGATTAGCCACTGTAACTGCTAGCCTCGTTGAGCTTCATTTGGTTTCGCACTCCCTTAGTCCACTTCTATTATTATACAGTCTATGGTACAGCCTGGGAGTTGAACCTGAAACTTTCTTACTGTGAGGTGAGAGTGCAAACAACTCAGCCACCGTGCCCTCTTCTGTGTGGAGTTTGCATGTTCTCCCTGTGTCTCCTCTTTCCCCCATCAACCCAAAACATGCACAATAGGTCAAATCCTCCAGCTAAGGCAGTCGTGACCAAGACCAGCTCAAGATCTAGAAATGGGTCCACTCCTCTTGACAGGTTTAACCCAGAGACACTGTAGGATGGGTCAAATGTAGAGGACAAATTTCCCTACGGTGACAATAGAGCAAGTATAGCAATTAAAAAGCCTACGTCACCCATGCTCCCATACGACAGTTCTCCATAAATATACAAAAACATGATGAACATGATTTCCCCTTTTTACTTGTGAAAGATATTGAATCTGTTTCTTTTTGTGTTGTGACGCAATATTCTGACCTTGTGTCTCCTCCAGGTGTGTCTAACGCTCACAGCCAAACGCATGGCCAAGAAGAACTGTCTGGTGAAGAACCTGGAGGCTGTGGAGACGCTGGGCTCCACCTCCACCATCTGCTCCGACAAGACCGGCACCCTCACCCAGAACCGCATGACTGTCTCCCATATGTGGTTCGACAACATGGTGCACGAGGCTGATACCACTGAAGATCAGAGCAGTGAGAAAGGAGGGAGGGAGGGAGGGGACAGAGGGGGAAGATGGGCACCCTCACCCAGAACCGCATGATTGTGGCTCATATGTGGTTCAACAAGTGAGAGAGGAGAGAGGAAGAGAAGTTTAGACCTTTAGTTCACAAACTCACAAGAATCCATCTGGCCAGACTCCCACTGGTGCTTTAGGTCGGTGTTTTTCTCACAGTCGGATTTAATACGTTTGATTTGTCGGTTTGTTCTGCTGTTGTGACGCTTCAACCAATCAGATTCAAATGCTTCCAGCGAGAAGCATCCCAGATGGATGTGTAGAACTAATTCAAAGAGCTACACATATCAATCTAGCCAGGTTACTTTTACTATGTGTACTCTGAATCTTTTCCTCAGAATTGTCATATAGCTCAGCCTCAGCTTTGGAGCTGTCATAACCAATAACAAACGCTGTCCCACTGATCTGTCCTGAGAGAGATCTGATTTGGAGTTGAACCCCTTGTGATAATCAGTCTATTTAAAATGCAGCTGTTTATCTTGTGGTGAATCTGAAAAGCTGGTGTGACCCGCTGGGCCTGTGTCTCATGTGTAGAATGAGAACAGATAAGTGTGTGCTGTGTCTGTGCTGCTGTAGTGATGAGGTCACACTGAGCCTCCTGCTGATTATCATCTGTCCACTGTTCACACGCCAACACCTCTCTTTCCTTCTCTCTCTTGCTTTCTCTCTTCTCTCTCTCTCTTTCCTCCCCTTCCATGCTGTCTCTCTCTTTCTGTCACTCATCTCTCTCTCTTTCCTACTTTCTTTCTTTCTCACTCTGTCTCTTTCCTTCTTTCTCTCTCACACATCTTCTTCTTCTCTATTCCCCATCTCAATAATTACTCAAAATGCTCTCTTCTATCTTCTCTTCTCTCGTCTCTTTGTTCCTCATTACAGTAATTGGGCAAAGGTGTCTCTTGTTCTCCCCCGCCTCCTCTCTGTCCATCTCTCTCTCTCTCTTTCGTCCATCACAGAATTCCTGAACACGACTGACCAAGTGGAACCACAGATATTTCAGGCTACATGCAAACCACTAATGCATTTGAAACACATCGTCAACAGTGCATTCTCTCTCTCACTGTCTCTATCTCTCTCTCCTCCTCTCTCTCCTTTTGCCTCTCTGTCTCTATCTCTCTCTCCTCCTCTCTCTCCTTTTGCCTCTCTGTCTCTATCTCTCTCTCCTCCTCTCTCTTTCTCCAATACAACCAACTCAAGTGGATGTTTAGTGCTATCGTTTCTATGAATAGTAAGATATAATGCCCTTTTGAGGACAGTTGACCATTTAAAAGATATACTATTTAGTTTTACATTTTTAATTGCTATAGTAACAGTCCTAGTTTGTCCATCATTGTGAAACCTGAACAAGATTCTGGCTCAGATCTAAATCCCGCCACACACTGCAGGATAATTTGCCCCATTTAGGACCCGATTTGCTTTTTCCCGACTTTAGGGAGGTGTGACCCGACTTTGAATCTTTGTGAGCGATTTTTAAGACGACTTGGCGACTATTACTCACCTCTCGTAAAGTTGTAAAGTTAAACTGCAGCATTCTCATCCATATTATCTATTAGACGTGTGTCCTCTGCAAATAATGACCCCAGTCCACAAAACAGCTCTATGAATCCAGTTTGAAGCGTTCTTTAAAAAGTAAAAAGGCGAGAATAGATCCACACGTGTGTCTGTTTATATCCACACAGTGAGGATCAGGGTGAAGCTGCTGCAGATTAGCAATAGTGACTCTACTTCCTGTGTCCTTTATCTCCAGCCTTCTGTGCATTAAAACCATTTATCTGAACTACTGCACCACATTTCACATATAATAATAATAATAACACAGTTTTGACTTGTATCTAAAGTAGAAGTTCAGTGCTCTGATATTTGGAACACTTTAGAGTTTCAAAATGAGTCGTTTTACTGTAGCCTAGAAACAGCTGAGGTGCGGTGCGCTCACAACTTTTAGCTTGTGGTGTTTGGTCTCTTCGCTGCAGTCTTTCCGCTTGGAGATTTAAGATCTCATTCGATTCTCCTCGTGTCTGTGGACTGCACTTTTTTTTCGCTTATTTAAAAATTGTTTAAGACTGACTCCTGTAGTGTGTAGCGAGCTTTAGGAGGGTCTAGAATAGGGTCCACTTTGGTATTCCTGACTTGGATCCTGGCTCAGATCTGGAGGTGGGTCCTTGGGTGCTGCTCCTGACAGGTTAGCCCATGTAGCCGCTAACAACAGTAGCATCTGATCGGGCTGTGTTTGACAGGTTTGTACCTCGCGTTCCTCTCCTCCTCTCTTTAAAAACACATCTTGTGGGAAATACACTACCTGGGTCCGTTTGAATAGTGCGGCGTGGACACTTTCTCGTAGCAGGTCGGATTTATAAAACATCAGAAAATCTTGTAGAAAGGCTGACAGCTGAGGGAGATCTCTGATGTATTCAACATGACGGTGGATTAGTTCATTGGGAGGTGAGGGCGAGAGATACTGGCACAGCACTTTTGGACAACTTAAAAAGAACAAACATTTTCACCACCTATACATGGGTTTCAGAATGATGAAAAATCAGGACTGTTGCCATAGCAATTAACAGTTTCAAACAGAATATGTTATCTTTTGAATGGTGAAAAGTCCTCAAAATATTGCCTATAACAGGAAGCTGAAACCAATGAATACATCCTTCTATATTTATATTTATACAACTCAAGTTCTCTAGCTTCATTTAAAGGTGCACCATGTAACTTTTCTGCTGGAGGGTAAGTCACCTAGTCTCCATGGAGATGCTATTGCTTTGCTTGGAATGTTCTACAGTATTGTCTATCTTGTATTTATTCAGTTGTAGTTTTATTGCAATAAATAAATACATGCATAAATAAATACCTTTAAAAACATGCATTCTTACTGTGAGCAGGCTTGCCTCCCTACAGATCTGACCTGGTTGTGACACCTGCTAAGAGGCTTAATGCATACTACATTCTAGGCAAAGCAACAGCATCTCCATGGAGACAAACAGGGGACTCACCCTCCAGAAAAGAAAAGCAGAAAAGTTCCATAATGCACCTTTAATTTGCAGATATTGTTGTTGATGTGGTTGATGTACATTTTTGAATTTTCTTGTTTTAGATATTTCTTATGATGATACCAATGGATCAAGTAGTACTAGTATCAAAACTAGATACTCATTTAAGTATCGATACCTAAAAAATCACATAACTGACATAGACTGTATATATAAATGGACATAGCTAACCGCCGCCACGTTCCAAATATGAAGTGAGCATGTGCGCGCTTCCGGGTCCATCGACTCTGGCTCCAATTCACTTTACATTGAAACATTCTCTCCCCGTCCTCTGCTGCTGCCGGCTCGGCATTTTGGTCTCAAAATGTTCGTATTAACCCTCTCTACATGATCCTTTTTTTTTTTTAATTTTGCCATTGTGTCCATAAATCAGGATATGAACATTAATAACAGACAAATCAGGCACCTTCTTTGCCCCGAGGTCACTCCCCCTAGTGTTAGCAACAGGCTTAATTGACAGAGTTGCTAAGTGCCCACTCCCTGCTAAACTTAGTCCACTTCTTTATACAGTCTATGATAACTGGATACAATTTGACCTTTCCTGAACAGTTTCATCTTGAGTTTTATTGTAAGACCACATTTTGTGTTGAAGACCTATTGTGTTGAAAATTACAGTATTGTCTAAAAAAGAGCTTTTAAAATGATCATTTGGGTTTCGAAATCGGTATCGAGTATAGAGTCTGTTCTTTAGTATCGAAATTGAGTTTGAAATTTTAGTATCGTGACACTACTATCTGTAAAAAGCAGTAAGACCTACCTCTGCTTGTACACAGATAGAGCGTTAGTGAAGAACTTAGACATTTAAATCTCTCTCTCTCTCCTCCACTCTGCTGCAGTCTGTCTGAGGGATCAGTTTTAATTAACACTTGTTTATCCCGTGACGAGCCACTGTCAGAACGACCTGTCAATATCTGCTGCCAGTCAGTGCACCCAGGCACATGTCAGGGAGATGTAGAGTGCATTTAGTGCACTAAGAACATGCGCTCAGTTTATCAAGTGTGGACATTAAGTATGGAAGTAGTCACACGTTCACAAGGCTCTCGTAGCTCAGTCTTTTTAGAAAAATGTTGTTGCCTTCACCAGAGACACAGTAATTAACTTAAGCTTCTTTGGGTTGTGCTGCCTTCCAACATAAAAAAGAAACTCATTAGTTCCATTCATGTGACATCACAACATTGTAGCGTCCCTCTAGTTTAACCTGAGCTGGAGACAGGGCAGAATTCTCAGGTGGCATTTGCTGTGTAACTATCAGATTGCAGATTTGTACCTTGAACCTGGTTTATTTTTAATATCTCTGTAATTACTGGGCCTATCCACATGAAACAAAACAATGGCTACAATATTAACCCCTGAGTGTGGAATGATGATTGTGTAGAGAGGCGTCAATGAGACTGTAAAGCACAATGCATTTTTATTTTTATTAACATCTAATCTGAACTGATACTAATACAAGAATTTCATGCATTTCAGAGCATATTTGTAAAGGTCCAGGGGCGGAGTGGAGTGTCCCGGGAGCGTTTGCAATGCAGCACCCATCAGTACAAATGACCCAAATGTGAAGGGGGGTTTAGTGGGGAAGGAGAATTTTGCAAAAAAAATCACACAAATTCCTGTGTTCTGCTACATTTTGTTACCATTTTTTGCCAATAATAATGGGCTTATTACAAGAACTTGATGAGAGCTCATCCATGCTTAAACCTATGCATCAGACAACAGGCCTGTACTATTCTTTTACATATTATGTATTTAATTCAAGTAAAATCAATGCATAAATTATGTCTAAAAATCAGCTGAACTCACTGATGCTCTGGACAGGACAGCTTTTTGTGTTTTGCGAGTTAGTGCATTGTCATTTTAAAACTTTTTCACAATAAGGCCCATTCTGCAGTTTGTCAATGCAAATGGTTTTATTTTAAAAAGGCCAAGGGGAGTGTTTAGTTGAAGTTATCAGTACCTTGACACAGCAGTATGCGCTGGAGGAACTTTTTTTTTGGGCTACATGACTTGACGGCGCTCTGTGGCCCATGATGAAGCAAAGCCAAAAGAAACGATGCACCGCACATGAAGGATCGGCCACAGCAGTCGTTCTGTGCCAGACGGGAGAGATGTGAGAGGGGCGTGTGGCCACCAGGGAGTGCAGGGGTGAAGGCCCAGCTCCTTCAGCCGCGCACCCCTCTCACACCTCTTCTGTCAGGCATCAAACAAGCCTCCACACTGGCCCACAGAGGCTGCCGGCCCACCAGGAAATCTCCTGTGTCTCCCAAGTGCCACTCCGCCACTGTAGAGGTCTAAACTACAGGTTTAGCAGCTTTTACACAGAATAAGTCCCCATGGAGACACAGTGACATTAAGTTTCCTGCACAAGACATATAATCTAACACCAGATTAATATGTGAAGAAATGTTATAATGATATGTTAAGAAATCATCTGGAATGACTCTCCCTAAAAGCAATCAGAGCCTATCAGGACGGTCAAACAAATACTCCAAGCTGATTGGTTGAAGCTTCACAACTCAGTTGAGAGAAAAGCGGAGCCTTCTTCCCTGTTCACAAATACACACAGTGCTTCGCTCTGCATAGTCTGCAAAAACAAAGTAATCCGTGTTTTTGCTAAAATAGCCCAAAGTACAGCAGTGTTTGTTTTGGTTTGTTTGGCCGCTTCGCCTTTGGCTCCACCCGAACCACAATGCTGCTCTGTGATTGGTCCAGTCTCCTGGCCCCATCACACCAGTGGGAGCCTGACAAGATGCAGTTTGTGAACTCACAAATATCATGAGAATCTATTTTGCTGTGCAAGGTTACAAGACATATATTACATATATATACAAGGCTGCAAGACATATATTATGAAAAAGAAATGCTTTTGTTGTTATTTACTAATTGCAACATCATTGCAAGAGTGATTTTGCTCTTGCAGACCTGTTGACCATAGCATCTTGCTAACCTATGACCATGAATGTAAGCAGTGGAAGCCCTGTGTGTCCTGTCTGTGTGGAA
Organism: Periophthalmodon schlosseri; assembly: GCA_000787095.1. Taxonomy (NCBI): domain Eukaryota; kingdom Metazoa; phylum Chordata; class Actinopteri; order Gobiiformes; family Gobiidae; genus Periophthalmodon; species Periophthalmodon schlosseri. The sequence continues at coordinate 30,155 of KN478463.1, forward strand.
GCTGCTTGTGTGGAGCTTGATTCATCACTTTCATTTTCATACCATGGTCTGGTCTCTGTACAAACTCAAGGCTGAACCAGAAATAAATCAGGTGTGGAGCGCCAGAAGGTCGTTTTCGCTTCGATCGCAGCAGAAAGATGAAATTTTAATAAAAGAATTTTTGACCCGGTGCTTTGCTGTTAGTTATTCCACTTCAAAATTCAGCCATGTTGCGACTGGGGAGTTTTCAAATACAATTTCTGTCAAGCAGGGACGATCTGTCAGCCTTAGCGGCCCCACTGCTGCTGTTTAAAGAGCATATGACAGAGTTTCATGTTTCTCTAATTATCACTGGGTTTGGTGGGATAGTAGGCTACCTGTAATAAATATTTATCATAGTTTTACATCAAGTAAACAGCAGTGTGTGAAAAGAAATTGAAAAAGTACAGAAATACAGGAAGTAGCAGTGAGCTCTAAAACAGAAACCCCCTACTTATGTATCAACTGAAGGTTCCATCCAAAATGCAGGGAACATTTTTAAAATAAAGGTGTCATTTATTTTTATTTCTCTAATCATAACTATTGTGCAATTGTGACAAGTGTTGGCCCTTGTTTACATTATGGTTGCTAGGTAACAGTATGTTATATCTGCTACTTGTGTCCAACCAGGAAGTAAAATTATAAACCAAATTTTTAAAAAAAAGTAAAATCTTAAATATAATATTGTTAAGTATGTTTTTGTGCATTTTAAGTGTGCCCACTGCTGTTGTTTAAAGGGTCTATATTACTCTATTTTCTGATCTCTGTTCTAATGTTGTTTCCTCATCACAAACAGACCTGGAGTTGTGTTGTGTTTCACACATGTTTAACACACAAACCCTGCATATTTAGGTAGTTTTCATACATGTTAGGCTCACCTGCGCAGACAGAGACAGGCTCACCTGCGCAGACAGAGACAGGCTCACAGACCCAGGCTCACCTGCGCAGACAGACCCAGGCACACCCGCGCAGACAGGGACAGGCGGGACTGCATAGGTCAGCCCGAGGTCAGCCCGAGGTCAGCCCGAGGTCAGCCCGAGGTCAGCCCGAGGTCAGCCCGAGGTCAGCCCGAGGTCAGCCCGAGGTCAGCCCGAGGTCAGCCCGAGGTCAGCCCGAGGTCAGCCCGAGGTCAGCCCGAGGTCAGCCCGAGGTCAGCCCGAGGTCAGCTCGAGGTCAGCCCGAGGTCAGTCGCGTTCACACCGCACTGGCCCTGCTCCAGAGTGCGAGTGGAGCCGCTCAGAGACCTCTTGTTTCAAGCGCTCTTGGACCGGACGTTTACAACGGTCCAGAGTGTCTGTTGTTGCATCCGGCCCAAGTTCTCAGAGAAAATGCTTTTATGCCAACCTAACCAGCGGCAGTGTGAAAACGACCTTAGGCTGAGTTCTTCTCTCAAGCAGAAAACACTCTGTTCCACCTTGTGATGCCATGAGGTAAAACAGGAAGTGCTCCACTGTGTTTTTAAACTCTTAAACTTAAACTTTATACACCTTCACTAGAATCATTTGGATCATTTCAGCCCTGGAATTTCCAGTCTCTACTAATCAAAGGGTAAACGGTAGCTGTTACTTCAAAACTACCGTTTCATGACATCACAAGGTGGAACAGAGTATTTTAAGCTTTGGAGATGTAAATAGACTAATAAAGGATTACTCAAACAAAAGACAACTCCAGGTATGTTTTTGATGAGGTAACAACATTATAACATGGCTTAAAGCTCACAAAAATCAATTTTCTGTAATACAGGACTTTTAACCGTAGTTTCACATGGACACGAGCTGTAGTCCGAGCTGGAGACAGGGCATAAATACTGAATGAGGAAGTGAAACGCGCCTCTGCTTTTCTTCTGCAGGGTCAGGCTTTGACAAGACCTCTGCTACCTGGGCATCGCTGTCCCGTGTGGCCGGACTGTGCAACCGCGCCGTCTTCAAAGCAGACCAGGATCACGTTCCCATCCTCATGGTACAGAGCTTTCATATTTCATTCTTGCATGTTTAACTCATCCCCTCATGTTCACTGAAAGAGCTCACACTTAGTCTCACCTGTGGCATAATACTCTCACTACAGGAAGTACTCTCCAGTCAAGAAACCCAAAATTTAGACAATCTTTTCTGTGACAATCATTTATCACCGGTCATTATATCTGTTGTTAGAAAACCAAGGCTGGAATAATAAACACAAGAATATCTGTTTTAGAGTAAAGCTGAGGAGAGTGTTACCTGCAGCTCTACTTCCTAGTGCAGGTTTGCCAATATTGATGTATTATGATGCTTCAAAAAGTAACATAGCAACATATCAGAATCTTCCTGCTTGGTTTGGGATGAATACATTGTCCACACTAAAGAGGCACGGGGTCGGGCTTTTTTCCATCCCGTGGGTCCCGCATTTCTGATTATGTATAGCCCGCCCCAACGCACCCCGCACAGCAGAATCTATTTATACAACCCAACCCGCACTTGCAATCATTAAATACACTGTAAAAATATGTCAATAATTGCAGCTTTATTTTAGTGAAAAACGTGCTTGAAAACAGACATAATGGGAGTGAATCCGTCAAAATGATGAACCAGCTGCAGTTTTCTTTCAAAACAATATAATACCTCATCTTCCATCTCCAAATCACTTGTTTTTGGTTCCGTTTACTGTGGCAAATGGTTGTGACTGGTTAATGTGGTGCGCATGGGTGCTGCGCAATGCCACACAAAGGGGGCGCACCACGGTGCGCCGCGGTGGCGTCAGGTTATAGGTTAATTGCGCCATTTACATGCTTATGTAAACTTTATTATCAAACATAATCAAACATAGCCCAATGTAGATGAATATTAGTTTGTTTTAAAATATTTTATAGGCTATAGTAAAAATAGCCAACATATTTTTCTTCTGTGAAAAAATGACCCGCCCCAACCCGCCCCACAATGAATAGATTTTTTTCCAGCCCATCCCTGTCAGAAGTCAGCCTGCGCACTCTTCCCTACTTAGGACACTATTTAGGAGTCACACCATTTTTAGTTGTGTCCAAATGACCAGTTGGTGAAAAAGTAGTGCACTCAAAATTTCCCACAATGCACCTTAGTAGTGGGCATTGGAGGTCACTAGAGCAGTCACTATAGACCACAATGCACTGGGAGAGTTGGGGTTAGCATTGCTAAGCGCCTAGCTAAACCAGCAATGCGGGCGGGAAGGGGGCGTTACCTTCAACAGCTTCGCTTCAGATTGGCTCTTTGGTTGCTATGATACTCGCGGTTGGAATTCCAAATATGGAGCCTGGCTCCAAATTCACCCCTAGAACACTATGGGTGACATCACACTCACTTAGTCCACTTCTTTACACAGTCTGTGACCTGGACACAACTGAGTGATGCAGATAGAAGCACTGGTTTATCGCTGTTGATTCTGATTATGAATAAAACACTCTTAAAACACTTAAATAAACCGTTGCTGTGTAAAGTTGCTAGCGTTAGCTTTGCAAAAACTTGTATGATTATTATTACTCCATAAATACTTGTGCCAGTTGAATCTTATAAAACTTGATTTCTGTAATAAATAATGATCTGAGTTTAGACTTTTTTTCACCCAGACCCAGAGTCATGTGACAGTAGTGAGCTGTGTTTCCTAATCTCTCTGTGAATGAGGCTCTATAGAGTCCACTAAAGAGTGCAGGACTGTGTAGTGAATGAGGGGTTAGGGGCTGGGGGAGACATTCGGACACAGCTGTTGTTTTATAATTAGATGCAGTGTGTAGTGGTCTGATTTACACATAAAGGTGCCTTTTACAATTTGCTCCAAGGTAAAAGGGGACTTATTTTGACCATGCTATAACAGTGTTCCCTACATCACCTCAAAGTTGTATTTCAGTAGATCCAGGCATGTTTGAGTAATCCTGTATTCTTCTGCATTCTCTGATCTCTGTTTGAAAGATGTGTTTTCACCTACCTCCTTTCTCCGCCCACTGCTCTGTACTTGCTTGTGGTCACTGAAAAATGTGTATCCTTCAAAAATATTACAAAGCAATACAAATCTGCTCCTATAATAAGAAGTTTATTATAGAGATTGACCGATATGGGTTTTTCCTGGCCGATACCGATACCGATTGTTTAGAATCCAGAGCAACCGATGACCAATAAACTCTGCTGATATTTTTGAGCCGATACGTAGGACCGATTTTGATTATTTTCCCCAAATGATTTACTGCAAACTCCCCCCAAGCACTTTTTACCACAAACCTTTAAGAGAGCTGTGTAGTCATGTGTTCTGCAGTTATCGCTTTGCACTGAAGCTTTGCAATAAAGCTTTATGTATTTTTTAAGAGCTTTAAGGCCAATGCACTAAAAGGTGCCCAATATATCGACCAGCCAACCATCCGATATAACCTGTCCATTTCTAGTTTATTAGTTCCAGTTTTTAACAAAAAGTGAGTAGTCTAGTTTAGTCTATTATTAAGCCATTTCAGAACAATATGGTGTTTTACAATGAACTAAATTTAAAATTAGAATCTATGTTATAGTCTGTGTTATAGCTGAAAAATAGTATAATCCTTAAATATATATATATTTTGGACAATTTACATATACATATATTGTACTTACACAGTCATGAACAGAGCCCAAAAGGAGGAGGCTGCAGCACAGGCTTCTGTTCACTCACCCACTAAAGGGCAAAATTTGGAAAGTAAAAAAATCTGGTCCCCCGCTTTTAAAATGCCATCCTGTTTTGATTAGCTTGGACTAATTTTTATTGTCTTTTCTGACTTGTTAAAATCCTTCATGGAGAAAGGAAGCTGATTTTGTATCAAGTTGATTTTCAGTTCCCCACTGATGAAGAATTTGAAACATTAAGTAGAATTTTCTCAAAACTGGCCTGAAATTTTACAGATTCTGTCATGGTAAACATGTCTAAAGTCTCTAAATCCTGTCTTTTTTACAGTGACACCACATGATTCAGTCCATTATAAATAAAATGCATTGTTGGTTTAGACCAGTCCAAGGCCATTTCACATGCACATCATTCATAAGACAGGGCTCCGTCACGTTTAGCGCAGAGATCAGAGTGCCCTGTACGACCACAGCACCACTTAAACACAACACCACTTAACTACTGCAGAGTGAGAGCGAGCTGTAATCTGGTGCTGTCTGACTGTATGAAGCATATACACTCACATAAGGACTAGAGATGTCACGATATCGAATTTGTGTTGAGATTATTATGAGAAGAAACATCACAGTAAAGGATTATTCTCGATTTTTGACCCATAAGAACAAAAGCAAAGTTATTTTCATTCATTGTGTTTCATTCCAAAACGCTACCTGTCTTTTAAAGCCCCTGTGCCCAGTATGTCCCATGTATTTGAGCCAAATTTCTTGCCCGCTAAGTGTTTTATTACCCCAAAAGTCAGGAAGTGCATGTTAGCATGCTAGTTGTTGTCAGCTTTACTGTAACGCAAAACTCCGCTCTGGCCTCTGAATGTTGTGAAAAGCACTTATAATCCTGACATGGTGAATAAATAGGATGCATAGGGTTAGTGAAGAGTAACTTTGGACGACAGCAAACTGTTTAAAATGAACTAGTTCTGTTTTTCACTTTTTTAAGACAATAAATATCAGATACAGCCCATTTAAAGAGGGGGTATTTTACTTCTATGGGGTATTATCTGCTAACATTTAACATATTTAGATCACTATCTTACCTTTTATTTGTTTTGAAAATGCTATTTTCACCCAAAACAACGTATAAACATGTTTTATAAGTTTCACTTTTGTTTTTGATGAGTTCCACCTCACATTGTTTGTCACATCGTTTACCAAGTTGCTGTGTACAGTTTTGTACTATGTTTTTGTATAATTATGGAGAACTGTCGTGTGGGAGCATGGATGACGTAGGCTTATGGGCTGAGCATTGCACACAATCTTACAGCTAACCGTAAGGAGGGTTCGAATAGGGACTGGGAGACCGAAAATACTCTGTTGAGTATCGCACAGAATCTTACAGCTAACCATAAGGAGGGTTTGAATAGGGCCCGGGAGAGATCGCTGAATTACTCAAACATGCATGGATGACATCTAAAACCTCTTCAGGCATGTTTTTGATGAGGGAACAACGTTATAATGGTAGAAAGTTTAAAAACATCAAACCTTCAGCCTAATAGTCTTGACATCCCTTATAAGGCCTGATGGATAAAGTGGCTCATGTATTGCATTAGTTGTAAAGTAGATGTGTCTCGATATATATGTGACGATCCTGAAGTAAACTCACAGAAGTGTGTAAAGGTGTGCGAGACCAAACATCTGCTGTGCAATGAGGAGATGTGACGAGCGTCTGTGGCACATGCTCAGAGGACTCAACTACATTTACAGTCTAACACTGACACAATATGAACAGGAACCGGGGAGGGCCTGCACCTTCTCCTCTCCATGGAGATGTTATTACTTTATCTGGAATGTTCCACAGTATTGCGTTGAAGCCATCCATCTTGCATTTATTAATTACAGGTGTTTTTATCCCTAAAAAATACCCTGAAGAACTTGCATTCTTACTGTGAGCTGGGTCGCCTCTCCACAGATGTGACCTGCTTGTCTCCAGATGAGTAGATGAGAGCCTCTGGTCTGTCACAGAAAGAACAAATATTACACCTAATCCTGTCCTTAAATCCGTCAGCATTAGTGAGTGTGTGCTCCCTCAGCATGTTAAAAACTCTGAACGCTTCAGGAGAAAAACGCTTAGGTCATTTGTAAGAACAAGGATGCCTTTGCAGTTTGCGCTCAATCGTAAATAATCATGAATAATTGTGACGTCATTTCTTTGACCACAACGTTGTACTTGAGTAATATTATTTTTAAATAACAGTACTTTTACTTGGTGTCTCTACTCAGTTCTCAGTTACCTGTCCAGCCTGAACTACACGCTTTGACAAATCTTTACAAAGACAAATGAGTCTGGAGCCATATCCTGTCTCCCTGATTCCAGAGGGTGTGATTGACAGGCAGATTAACAATCAGAGAGATGCATGGTCAGTTCTGGTAAAAAACAAACATGGGTTTAGGAGTAAAAAAGGGGGGAAAAAAGGAAAAAAAAACAAAAAAAAAGGGACTGAGAAACGGCGCTGATTTCTGCAAGACGTAACAATCGAAGCACCAAACTCTAATTTACCTCATGTAAAGCCATAGACTGCATATAAATGGACATAGCTAGCCTGCTAGCCGCCACGTTCCAAATCTGGCTCCATCGACTCTGGCTCCAATTCACTTGAAAACTGAAAAATGGTCACCCCCTCTCTATAACTGCTGCATTGAGCCTCGACATTTTGGTCTTGAAATGAATATAAATATAATATAAATGAATGAAAATATTAACCCGAGCTACATGATCCTGATCCTATTTTTATTCAGCTATTTTGTCCGTAAATCAAGATATGAACATTAATAACAGACAAATCAGGTGCCTTCTTTCTCCGAGGTTGCTCCCGGTAGCATTAGCAACAGGTTTGATTGACAGCGTTGCTAAGCACCCTCTCCCTGCTAAACCAGCGGTGTGGGTGGGAAGGGGCGTTATCTTCTACAGCCTCGCTCCAGATTGGCTCTCTGGTTGCTATGATAGTCGTGGTTGGAACTCGGCTGCAAATTGGCCCCTATAACTGCTCTAGCCTCGATGAACTTCATTTTACTGGAGCCGAACGCTATGGGTGAAGTCACACTCACTTAGTCTACTTCTTTACACAGTTTATGGACAAACAAAGTTATGTTTTGTTCTGAATGTTACGAGAATTTTCAAGAGGAGATGTCTTCTGCATTTGAGAAGCAGGTGAAACTAGTGCCTGTGGTTGGACCGTCCCAGGTTAGGATGGAGGTTTGTCGTGCTCTGTGGTCCAATTCCAGACCCTGTAGATGTAGGACTGACTGGTCAAGCAACACTTCTCCTGTACTCTGTCTAGTCAAACTTGTCGTGTGTATTAAACCAGCACAATTAGCATTGTCAATATCACTATGTGTTATTTTTCTGACATTGCGTTTAGATTTGCTATTTATGTTTTAATAATAGGATCCTGTTCACATTTTAAACCTGATGGTGCCCCCTCTCTGAAGGGTTTTGTCTCACTGAACTCATTCAAAAAACATTTCAAGTGACACGCTCATCCTCCAGTGCAGTGTCCCCAAATGTAAGACCGCACTCACCGAACTGGCCTTTTCCTCTGTTGTTGTGAGTCATTGGAATAATTTGCCAACAGAGATTCTAACCTGCGCGGGTTTTCAAATGTTTGCACGTCTGACAAAGAAGTTGCCGATATCTAAACAAGTTTGTACACATGGAATGAATGTGGTTTGATTGATCAGTAGAATGTAGAATGTCTGTGTGTGTGTGTGTGTGTGTGAGAGAACCTTGATGGAGTGTGGGAGGGGCTAAGGGAAGTGGGTAAGAGTGCATGTGCTTATGTGTTTGGTTGTACATTTGTGGTCAGTTTATCTATATACATTGAATCCATATTTTCCGTATTTGCGCCAACCTGCTCAGGGACCACAGGTGTAAATGAGCATTCAGGCTATAACCGGCCACCAGCATCTCTCCTGTGACTTGTCTTGATTAATGTATTGTTGTGCACTGTCCCTGTACAAATAAAAAGCATATCATACCATACCATACCAAAAGACTGAAATCTGAACAAACTAATACAAGAATCACATTTCAGAACATGTTTGTACAGATCTAAACTACAGGGTTAGCAGTTTTATGCAAAATAAGACAGAATATTTTGTTGTTTGTGGAAAATATTATGGCATTTCAAAAACTGCAGCGTTTGAGCTTTGCTAATTGCGTCCTTTCAAATTGTGATTTGGATTTGATTGCGATTAATCTTGCAGCCCTGTGTGTATTTTTCTCATAACTTGACAGTTCTCTGCCCCTCTCCGCTCTCAGCCGCTCTAACTCCGCTCCCACCGTGAGTAAAACAGACTATAAAAAGCGGTCGATATCGTTTGAGTCCAGTGATCCACAGGCACCAGAGCTCACATAACACCTCCCCAGCATGAAGGCTCCGATCCAGGCTAGAGATGAGCCCACGCTCCCCTGGAAGCGCCTGGATCTCTGCTCTGGCCAAACACACAGAGGTCTATACAAACGGTTAGATCTGAGTAAACACATGGAGGGAAGAGGAACAGTCGATAATCAGAGCGGTCTGCAGGAGAGCGCCACCTACAGGAACGAGGCCAATCCTGAACCAGCTCGCGGCACACTGGTGTTTGGGCAGTGTTTGGCTTTAGTATGTTTGTTGATGAAGTTTAAATGGGAAATGAGAGCTGTACACAGATAGAGGGATATTCATTTGGCAGTTTAAATCTTCAACAATTATTAGTAGATTTTTAAAGGCCCTATATTATGCAAAATTGACTCTTGTGAGCTTTTAGCCATGTTATAATGTTGTTACCTCATCAAAAACATAGCTGGGGTTGTGTTTTGTTTCATTCACACATGTTTGAGTTAAGCTTTATTATTAGTCTGTCTAACATGTTTGATTAAGCTTTATTATTAGTCTGTCTACGTCTCCAAAGCTCAATATGCTCTGTTCCACCTTGTGATGTCATGTAGTGGTAGTTTTAATGTTAACAGCTAACTTTTATCTTTTGTTCAGTGGAGAGAGGCAATTACAAGGCTGAAATGATCCAAATGATTCTAGCAAATGTGTATGGAGTTTAAAAACACATTGGAGCACTTCCTATATTACCACATGACATCACAAGGTGGAACAGAGTGTTTGAGAGAATTGAATGAAACTAAACACAACGTGTATGTTTTTGATGAGGAAAAGAACATTATAACAGGGATCAGAAAATAGTGTAATATGTTTCCTTTAAACCTGGACTTGTAATTATTATTTTAGCCATGTAGTTGTAATTAGTTGCATTTAAAATCATATTAGATACTGAGAACTTGAGTACTGTACAAGTCTCAATCGTCCCGATCCACAGCTTTTAAAACCACCAACCATTTTATATTTGATTTCTAGGCAACTTTGTTAGTGAGATGTATTTACCTTGACATGTTTGCGCTGCTCGCTGTGAGACATCTTCAGATCTTAACATAGCTGTTGTTACTCCTGACGCCCGGTGGTCCTTGGAGTGTGTCCCAGGTGTGTGTGAAATGAGTAATGGTTGATGCTATCTGTGCACAGCTTCCTGATTTCAATGGCTCCTTAATCCACCAAGGAGCCATTGACACCGGGGACAGCCCAAACATGTCAACAAGGGGATTACAACGTAGAGAAGGTTTCAGAGGTGATCATCTGCACACTGTTTTTGCAATCCAGAAGCCATTTTCAATTTGATGGTACTGGTTTAAGACACTGGGATTTATATTACACTGATACTCACCTTACGAAGTGAAGGTGAGGCAAATTACAACACGGCAACTCATAATGAGGCTAGCGAGTGAACAAGGACAGGGCAGTTTTGCTCTAAAACCAGGCGTGGTGCCAGAGGGGGGCTTAAGTGGGCACTAGCCTCCCCTAGAATGGCCAGTTCACCCCCATAGCTCCCCCAAAGAATTTTGCCCCACTTTCATAGCACATCCAATTTTGATTAAAAATGTTCAAATGGCAACCAGAGTGTTCAAAATGAGACTACAATTAAAAAAAAAAGAATTTCATATTAGCTTTTATAAATCACTACAGGGGTTAACTACATGTAAACTTGTTTAAACAGTAGGAGGTAGGGGTGCGCTTCATTGTTAAAAGGCTCTAAATTAACTCTTTAATTAAGCATCCACTTTGAAGGCCTTAGCACCCCCTTAGCTCCTCCAACCAAAAGTATCTGGCCCTGCCCCTGTCTAAAACTCCTCCATTTGGGGCTGGACTTATTTGGCTCAGTGTACTATAAATCCTAGTACCTCAAACCAGTACTATCAAATTGAAAATGGCTTCTGGATTGGAGCCAAAACATCTTGATTTAAAAACTGCTGAAACCTTCTCTACATTGGACCACTCCTGGACAAATGAGGGATTACACCATCTCGTTTCTCGTGTTCATCTCGTTTCATCTTCACTACTGTTTCGTCTGCCTAAAAGAGATAAAATACAGCTATTGTAACTGAAGACAAAAGGACCGTTTCCAAAGTAATACGCCATTTTGTTTACGGCGACCTGCTTAACCTACTGCTCCACTTTGCTCTCCCTCTCCCTCTCTCCATCTGAACAATTCCATCACACATGAGTAAAAAAAAAAATGTTGTAGTGTCTTTTAAATGAAAGTAGCTCAAGTCCCCCATGCAGCTGAAGACACACAAATGCCATTCCTGCCTCTGCTTTCCCATTCATGACGATCCCAAACAGGACACATCTCTCCGAACACTGTCATGAATCAGTAAACAGGAATAAAAGGCCTTCTCTTGTCTCACCGCCGCCCCCTCCCTCTCCATGTGGGTACTGAACATCATTTTAATATATTGGCTTTGCTGCTGGGATGATTTGCAATGATCATCACACTGGATTTCACAGGTAATGAATTTTCCGCATTCAAAATCTCCCCTAAAAACAACAACTTAGTGTCACCCAAGTCTGAATCGATAAAGCCACGAAAGCATGAAAAACAAATGTTGGAGCGCCGTGCATCCAAAACAAGGATAATCGGAATTTGGGCTCCGAAACAACCTTCTGATCCCGTTTGTGTGATAGACTGCAGCGGGACAGTCTCAGAGTTAATACACAACATTTAAATGCATAGAAAAACGTGTAATTTGCGAGTTTTACGGGTCGTTTTTGCATTTATTACGACAATAACAGATCACACAAGCTCGGTTTCATTTCAGAGAGCCGTTTGATGTTGTTACGTAACTTATGAGTGGAGCAAAATGGAGCAGATACGACCACCGCCACGCAGGGAATGAGAGACTTTCGAGTTTGAGCTGATGCACAAAACCAATTAGTGAAAGTGTTGTGCAGACAGACAATGCTGTAATGTTCTTTAGTTTCCTCAGTTCATTTAAATCATGACATCATGAATCAGGTCCAAGGGGCTATAAAGGTAGTAACTGACTCAGTGTGGAGCTGCTATTGTCAAACACTTTCTGTTTCATATGAAGCTGAGCTGTTTGGAGACAATATACCATTTCTTTAGGTGATCCAGAATACACTCTTCTCCAATACTTTATGAAGATGTGAGTCAGGTCACTGGTGAATCTCCCTGAGTTCAGATGGGTGTGATTGACAGGTGGATTAGCCAATCAGGGACATGCATGGTCTGTCCATATCAAAACAAGTAAGGCTGCTTAGGAGGAAAAAAGGAAAAAAAAAAAATCACTGGGGACTGAAAAATATCGTAGATTTCTGCACAGTCAACGAGCAAAGCACTAAACTCTGTTAATCAAAATGATGGGTGACCAGCCCTGTACCCAACTAGGATGCTAATTGCTAGCTTTACCGTCATGGTAAAACTCCACTCTGGTCTCTGAGAGTTGTGAAAAGAGCTTATAAGCTCATCACTGTGAATAATTAGGATGCTCTGAATGCATAAGGTAAGTGAGGAATGACTTTGGACCACTGCACATCGTTTAAAATGAACTAGATCACATTTTAAGACCAGGTACAAATCAGGTACAGCGCCTTTAATTATAGTCACGTTTTCCATCTTTCAAAATGCATTTAATCTTGAAAGCCCTATGTGCACTTGTGTCTCTCACTCTAGAGATACACTAACCCAGGGGTCTCCAACCTTTTTTCCTCTTGTAAGCTACCTTTACAAAACAAAAATGCCAGAAAGCTACTAATTTTAGCGGTCACTAAAAACTGAGTTCATATAAGAGCCACGGCAAGCCTTAGATGCGGTGCAGTTAGATGCTTATAAAACATAAACCATTATCCAGTTTATTAGGGCACAAAGTTGAGTATCAAAATGATACATTTACAATGATAATTCAGAAATCCCTTGGTGAGCTACTTGGAAGGGGGTGGAGAGCTACTGGTAGCTTCTGAGCTACAGGTTCGAGACCCCTGCACTAACCATGCTTTGAAACCATCATATCTATAGATAATACAGAGTCTGAGTGTTCATAGTCTTTGAGGTATGTCCAGTTTGCTGCTGATCCTAGACCCTGCACAGTACATTTTTCTCTAATTGAAGAAAATTGTACTGTGAAAAAAATATATTTGGTCCCACTGTTTACTCTAAGAAGATGAATACTTAACTTATTCTACTATCATTTTACGCCAATATTTTACTATAACAAGATCATTTTTAATTTTACTCTGTCCTTAAAGAAAAACAAAATCAGTAGATTTAACAATGAAAACTTGATTCAGTTGCACACAGTGTAACACATGCTGCTTTACAGTGTGTTATATGAAACAGTGATACTATAAACAGGTCTGATTCATCACAGCAGTATGACAGCTGTTTATCAAATGCTTTAAAAGTGAAAAGATGTAGCATTTATTACATTCAGCCCATCTGTTGTACCTACAACTTTAAAAGCACTGAAATGTCCACCAAGACAAATGCATTTTAAGGCAAAAGTGACAAAAAGCAACTTCTCATTTTTGTAAGGGTAACTATTACAAAAATCTGCAAGGTATTCATTTGAACCTGTATCACTGGGCATCATGCGGTTTACTTTAGAGTGCTTGTATACCAACTACTGTAGCAGCACAACTTTCAAGAACTTTTCACAACTTTCTGGTAACTTTCAACAAGACTTTTACAGGAGAAACTCTGGTCTCAGCTTCATCAAAATCACAACATCCTCTCGAGAGGGGCCTTCAACCGGAACATTGGAACAACTTTCATGTGCCTCATTGAGATGCTTTCTAAACCTGGAAAAAGTTGCATAAATCTTTTACCAACCATTTTGAGCACATTTAATCCTAAATGTTCTTCCTGAACAACGTCTATTATAAGAGATTTGGCACTTTCTCTGGCATTGGCATTTTGCAAAGAATTTTACAAAGAAAAATATGACATGTGCATTAAATCAGTGATGAATGCATGCCCTTGACTCTGCAACCCTGGGACTGACTTTACTGTTACCAACATCTATGTCACAAATTGTGGTCTGCAATAAGTTGCACACATTTATTAGATCTTCGTCATAGGAGGTGCCAAATACAAAAGCAATAGAGTCCGGTGACTCACGTGGTAATGCGTGTTTGTCAATCACGATATAGTACTTGTGAATCATGCTCTTTGTGTAGCCACAGGCGAGTAGCGTTGATGACTTTCTTTAATGCTGTGCAGGTCATCTTCATTACTCAGCCTTTCTACCACTATTCTAGTCCATGGTCTCCCTATCGTCTACAGGCAAGATGAATTTATTGCTGTAACCAAAGATATCTGTTCCATACACCACTAGAGAGTAAAAACAGCTTGAATTCACATTTATTTAAGAGGATAAACCCTTTGAGACGGAGCATCTTGTTTTCGAGGGGGTCCTTTAGATTAAACGGGGTAGTAGATTACATTTAGCTTCATAATCTGTCTTCAAATAAAATTATTTTAATAATAAAGCAATCAGACAAGTCATGTATGACTGTTGAGAACTCACCTTGTGGAACTTCACCAGCTGGTGACTGGCTTGTCTTGCTGACAGCTTCCCTGGCCTCTTGCACCCATGAGGAGGTGGAGACAGAAGGTGAAGAAGAACCAAAATAGATGACATGCATATACAAATGACAATCCACCCACACAATATAAGCATACCTTCTTCAACTTATGAGGTAAACTCAGCATTTAGGACCAGATCTTGACGTTCAGGTTGGATCACCAAACATAAGTCTGAAGTCTTCTGTTTGAAAACATTAAAATTACTATTTAAAAAAAGGTAAACATGTCAAAAGAATAGTTTCATGACAGAATAGCTTACAACCCTGGTACAGTGGGGCAAAAAAGTATTTAGTCAGCCACCAATTGTGCAAGTTCTGCCACTTGAAAAGATGAGAACTGAGAGATGAGAGATGAGGCTCGTAATTTTCATCATAGGTTC